>JAEQML010079971.1:0-11771 GCA_016904865.1 Pissodes strobi | reverse complement strand
GCGGTCTGCAGATTTTGCAAACGAGGAACCCATTGGAGCCTGCACTAGAGGGAGAATTTACGGTCAGTGTGCAAACGCCTTGACATTCTGTACTGTTGGGTCGCGTTGATTAAATAATTATTAAGATCGTTACTATGGTGAGATATTGTTGTGCGGATAATTATTGTATTACAAAAGTGGGTGACGGATTTTCATTTTTTAGATGCCCCAAAGACTCCATCAGTTAAGATTTAAAATATTTTTTTAATAATATGCAGTTTTTCAATTACACTTAAAATCGGTTTAACAAATATGTCTTTATTAAAATTTTGTTATTTACCTAAATATGGATAAAGACAATAGTGAGAAAAGAAAACAATACGGTAAAAATTAAATGCCCGTCACTACTAGCGTGAGCAAAAATCCGTTTATGTTTTAATAATTGCGAATTTTTCACATGACCTTTTGTGTTTTTAAAGCAACTCTTATATTTTAACATTGAAAATGTTCCTATTATCATTATCCTATTAAGTATAGGGCCTCAAGTCGTGAAAAAGTGCATGCTACATTTGACACATGACAGCATGCGCGTGTGAGATAGTGTTAGTTTATTTACTTAAACTTAAATTTGATTTATAAGGTATCGGAATTGATTAAAATGACTAAAATAAATTGGAATTAACTGAAACTCACCGAAAGTTGATTGAATGACTAACCAAAACTCGCCAAAAGTAACCAATACAGGCTTAAACGTACCGGTACAGGTTACGAAAATTAAATTAAGTTAAAACTAACCAAAACGAACGGAATTTTAACGACTAACCAAAAACACTAAATTTGATTATAAAGTATCGGAACCGATTCAAATGACTAAAATAAATTGGAACTAACTGAAAGTAATCGAAAGTTGATTGAAAAACTAACCAAAAGTAACTAAAAGCACCAAAAAGGGCTAAAACGTATCTGAACAGATTAAAAATATTAAAGTAAGTTGAAACTAACCCAAAGTAACCGAATTTAGGCAACTAACCAAAAACATTAAAATTGGTTATAAAGTACGGAATCGGTTCAAATTACTAATATAAATTGAATCTAACTGTAATTAACAAAAAGTTGATTGCACGACTAATCAAAACTGGCCAAAGCAACCAAAAGCACTAAGGGCTTAAACCTATCGGAACAGATTAAAAATATTAAAGTTAGTTGAAACTAACCCAAATTAACCTAATTTTGGCGACTGACATAATTTTACCAAAAACATTTAAATTGGTTATAATGTATCGGAACCGCTTCAAATGAGTAAAATAAATTGGAGCTAACTGAAAGTAACCGAAAGCTGATTGAATGACTAGCCAAAAGGAACTAAAAGCACCGAAACCGGCTAAAACGTATCGTAATAGATTAAAAATATTGGAGTAAGATAAAATTAACCCAAATTAACCGAATTTTGGCGACTAACCTTAACTAACCAAAAACAATAAAATTGGTAATAACGTATTGGAACTGGTTCAAATGACTATAATAAATTTAAACTAACTGAAATTAACCGAAAGTTGATTGAACAACAAAGCTAACCAAAAGTAACCAGAAAAGCGAAAACATAAATCAAAATAGATTAAAAATATTAAAGTAAGTTGAAACTCACTTAAATTAGCCGAATTTCGGCGACTAACTAAAATTAACTAAAAAACATTAAAATTAATTATACTCGTAACGTATTTGAACCGGTTCAAATTCTAAAATATATAAAAACCAACTAAAACTAACAGAAATCTGATTGAATGACAAACCAAAACTAATCAAAAGTAACCAAAAGCACTAAAACCTATCGGAATAGGTTACAAAAATTAAAATAAGTTAAAACTAACCAAGACGAGCAGACCTTTGGCAACTAACCAAAAGTAACGAAAAACACTAAATTTGATTATAACGTATCGGAGTCGGTTCAAATGACTAAAATAAATAGGATCTAACTGAGACTAACCGAAAGTTAATTAAACGGCTAAACAAAACTAACTAAAAGTAAGCAAAAGCGAAAGAACGGGTTAGAATTATTATCTACCGCAACGTCATGGCTAGTTATATATTAATAGATTTTCCTATCTAGAAGTGGAGGGTAATTTTTTAGGTCTTCATTTCGGCACCTTTTTTTTATTTTTTTATAATTATGTTAGAAAATATTATAATGTTAAAAAGGCATTTCTTTAAGTTCAGTTAGTTTTAATTCATTTTAGTCACTTGAACCGACTCCGATACGTTACATTCAAATTTAATGTTTTCAGTTAGTTTTGGTTTGTCGCCAAAATTCGGTTAATTTAAGTTAATTTTAACTTACTAATATAATAATATCTGTAATTTGCCCGGTACGGTTTAGGCGTTTTTGGTGCTTTTGGTTAATTGTTTGGGTTAGTTTCAGTTAGTTCCAATTTATTTTAGTAATTTGAACCGGATCCAATACGTTATAACAAATTTTAATGTATTTGGTTAGTTTTGGTTAGCTGCAAAAGTTCGGATAATTTGAGTTAGTCTTACCCACTTTAATTTTTTTAATCTGTTCCGATACATTTAGTTCTTTTTGGTGCTTTTGATTTCTTTTGGTTAGTTTGGGTTAGTAGTTCATCACGCATATGACATCATGTGTGGCAAATGTAGCATGCACTTTTTCGCAATTTGATGCCCCATAACAGCAAAACAGAAACATTTTCAATGTTAAAAGTACTACGGCAGACGTAGCGCGAGTAATGAAGTGTTTAGACTTTTAAGAAGCTCTAAATTTACTTTATTAGCTTAATTTGTCCTTTTTATATTTAAATTCCCATAATATTTCTCAGGTACTTTGAACCTTCTGCTTTATACATGTTTTAATAGATGAATCAAGTTACAAACTGTCAAATAAATTATTTTAATAGGTATTACCTTTATTTATAATGTTTTTGAATTTAGTATACGTTACTATTTTGTATAAATTTATTACATAGTTTTATTCATTTGAATCACGTATTAAAAATTACCTTAATCGCCCTTTGAAATATCGTGTATCAAATAATAACCGAGAAAATAATTTTGCATCAGCTAATACTTTTTGAATCTCCCCTCACAGACTGCTCGCTGCTGCAGGTAGAGTAAAAACTAATTTTTTACCGTGCTGCGGCTTTTGCGTTTGATCCAAAAACATCAAACGGTTTTTGCTAAGTGAATCTACTCGATATTATTTGTACTCTGGCTGTAGGTTGTAATTTACGGGGAAACAGATGTCCTGCGAGTGAGTTTCACAGCGTTGCAATGCTGAGGAGTCATTGTAAAGCGATGTTCTAGGTGTTTCCAGTTGAACAACGAACGAGTGCGCTCTTGTCGTTAGTCGTGACTGTCTGACAGGTGTCGCTGGGGAACGGCACGCGGCGGGCCAAATCCTGGGAATATCTGCCGTGAAAATAGCTGTAAAACAGGGATATCTCGGCCGTATGTTTGCGGTGTTCCAGAGGATCTTCTCTCTTCTGAATGGAATCCAGCAGCTTAAGGAAGTGCTTCGGTGCAGCACCCCAGATGTGTGAGCAATATTCTAAGCACGGTCTTATTTGCGCTTTGTAGAGGAAGAGTGTATACAGTTTTTTGTTGCGAAATAACGCACCACGCATCTGCGAGGCTGATTTTGCGATGATAACAATGTGGTCATGCCAGGACATATTGCTTTTGACTGAGACATTTGGTAGTCCGACTGACAAGGATGAAGGAATGGTCGATCCTGCCATAATGATGTCAGGGCCCGCCGTATTGGCTTTCTTGGTAAACATAACCGCTTGGGTTTTTACTGCATTGAATTGGACCAAATTTTTGTCGCCCTGAGTTTGAACCTTGTCCAGATCTTGATTAACTGCTGTAATCTGCTGCAGTCTGCGGTGATATATCTCAGTCGCTAGTAAAGTTTTTTCCATTCTAAATTGGGAGGCATGAGTACTGTCATCTGCAAATCTTAAAACAGGATTATTGGTTTCGGTCAGCAGGTCATTAATATAGTGAGGAACAGAGTTGGTGAAAGTATTGCGCCCTGAGGCACTCCCGCGTTAATGGTGAATGCGTCTAAGACGTATTCATTAACTGCACCGTGCAGAGATCAGTTCTTAAAAAACTAGCAAACCAGCTTCAGAGAGATGCTGGCGGTCCGAAGGGCGGCAGTTTGTTGAATAATCCGTCATGCCAAACTCTGTCGAATGTCTCCGAAATATCCAACGCAATCGCTCGAGATTCTCCGTAGTTCTCAATTGTCCTACTGCATATGAATGACAAAAGCCAATATATCTTCTGTCGATCTCTCTTTGCGAAAGCCGTATTAATTATCGCTAATTTATCTGTTGGTCTCAAGGTACTTGCGTAGTTGCTGATTGATTATACGTTCCATGACTTTGGAGATTATTGGAAGCAAGGTAATTGGGCGATATTTTGAGGGCGTGGATTTCTTGCCTTTTTTTGAACAGGTTGCAGCGAGCGACTTCCAAGAAGATAAATAAATCCATTTTCAGTAAGACAGAGAAAAAAGACTTGGAAAAATGGGTATTAGTTCGTTGGCGCAGTTCTTTAACACGAGGGCAGGTATTCTGTCCGGTCCTGATGCCTTTGGCGTCTCTACTTCTTTGAGTATTTTACGAATATCACGGTGATGAAACTCAAATTCTGCCATGGTAGTGTTGATGTTCGATATGGTAGGGAGAGCCTTGACTTGGGGGACGTTTAAGATGGAGTACGATGAAAAAGTTTTGGCGAGCATGTTTGCTTTTTCCTTGGCTGTAGTCGCCGTGATGCCGCGTTCGTCTGTCAAAGGTGGGAGAGACGTTTTTATAAAGTTATTACTTACTGCCTTTGCTACCGACTAGAAATTACTGGAGCCACTCCCACATTGCAAAAGTTTATTCCTGACGCTTTGATAGTGTCTGTCTTTAGCTTCGTTTATCACACGTTTGTATTCGTTTTTCGCTGATTTTGCTGCCAGTACTTGTAGGCTTGCTGTTTCCTACCTACAGCTCTTTCGCATCTTCTTTGGAACTAGAGCTTTCCTTTTGACGGTAGCTTGATGGAATTTGGGATATAGGCTTCCATTCCTGAGGAAATTACTTGCGTAATCTCTTCAAAGCAGACTGACAGGTCGTCAGTGTCAATGCAGACATCCAGCCAAGGAAAATCTAGGTTAAATTAAATCGTCCTAGTTTGCACAATTGCAATGCCAGATTTTATGAGGCAACGACAGATATTTCTGTAGGAGTGGCACTTCACAAACCGTTGTAATGAGTTTGTGGTCTTAGGTACCTAATGGCGGGCCAACTGTAATTGTATACTGGTTAGGATTTGTGGTTAGATAAAGAACCAGGAAGGCGGCTAATTCGCCCCTCTATGAGATATGAGTTAGTTCGTCTACAAGTTGAGTAAGTCCGCAGCTGATGGCAAATGCTTCAGTTTCTCTACCTTCTTTGTCGGTCTTGTTGTGATGTTTGAGTCAGTTGGTGTTGTGGGCATTGAAATCTCCCAGAACGATTATTTCTGAATTGCTGCTCTTTGTTACTCAAAAATGAAAAACTGACAACAATTAATCCGCTTACGATTTGTCCTGCTTTTTGAAATCAGAAGCGACAATATTATATAAAGAATAATTATTATGTTTGTTAGATCAAACTCCTTGAACTTTTATCGCACCCATCAACGCTTTTTACCATTCCAAACGCGACTTAAATTTGCGTTCAAATCGACGATGAAGCGTTCGCTATAGTTGTTTCTTCTTTTCATTTCGAGATCAGTAGCACTCAAAATATAATAAACATAAATTAATTGAAAATAGTTATTTTCCTAACAAGTGCGCAAAGTGATACTTTTCCGCACGCGACTGATGCCGAGTACGGAAAAGTCACTTTGCACAAGTGTTAGGAACAATATTTTTTCTACGAGCGCGGTCCAAACAAGCACAGAATAATAATGACCCGTAATTAAATAAAAGAAAAAGTATCTGTCAATTATACCTATGTTGCTTTACATCACTATTATTGTTGACCTGACATGACTTAAAAAGATATGGTTGTTTGGTTTAAGTTGTAATATCGCGAATTGCGGAAGCTTTGTGAGAAAAGGGAATGATTAAGAGTTAAAACGGTTTTCTTTTGTTGCATAAATAATTCGATCAAAGACATTTTTCTTCCACGTGCCTGCGACAAATAAGCACAAAAATAATAACAACTATTATCTGATTAAAAACTTTAATTAAAAGTTAAAAAACTACAACAAGAACGTATAAATAAATATCATGTTCATACTTTAATATTAACTGTTATGAACATTTATAAGAAAAGAACAGTTTGTTAACGTTTTGTAATGTAATCGCAGACGCTGTCATCTCGTTCAACGGAAGGCTGGAGGATGAAATGGTTGTCGATTTATACGCTAAGATACCATTTATAGCACTGCTCAAAGAAGCCTGACTTAACACATAGGGGGTTTCAGTCACTAAATCCAAGGCCTCTTTTGAAGAAGAAGGGCAATCCATTGCCAATATATAATTAGCCATGTCTTTTTTTTGTTTTGTCGATTCTTCTATATAACCCTCCGCGACAGCTGTTGATTTCCAGCCCCCAAGTCGCTTGACATTTGTGATTCCTTCCCCACAATTAGCCAACATCGTAGCTGAAGATCATCGAAAACTATGTCCTGTAAACTGCTCTGGATTTGGTAGACGTAGATACGCAGCGATTGCGGAGGGCATTTTTCCAAATGAGTTAATACCAGCACATTGAGTGCTACACACTCCTTTTGAGGAACGAGATTAGCGTAAAATATTTACTTATATCTAAGTTTCTTTTGATTTTCAAAACGCACTTTAACATAGAGTATTTACTCCACAGTGCACTTAGCTGAAATACCTTTTGCAGTTCCAGAAAATAGGCTAGGAAGACTTCCTCCTTCAAGCTTTTTGTGCCATTCTTGTTACACCAGTTATTAAAATAAGTGTACTGTTTTTCATATTTATCTCTTGATTTTTCAGGTATCAAATTCAAATTTGCGGTCTTCGCCGCTTCCAGGATACATTCAGCTTAATCTTGGTCATTAGAACTATCCATTTTCTTAAAGGCATTCTAGCGACCTGAGGATTATGTTTTTTGGGATACTTCGTTTTACACCTAGATAGGTTTAAAATCTGTCAATCTGAAAATTATAAGTATTGTTGCTTGACATAATTTTTTACTACTATACCGAGGTTTTCAAAATATATGGTTTTTGGGTTCAGTTAACATATCGCGAATTACGGAAACTTTTAGGGAAAAGAGTATAGTTATGACTTAAAACGGTTTCTTATATTGCATGAAACGTCCAAAAGTGTCAAGTTTCTAAAAAATATGAACATTTTCTTGTCTCTGGTGATTTTAGAGACTTTTACTTTCCCGCACATTTTCCCGCATAGCGTGTGGGAAAGTACTGCTTCGCGCACTGAGTAGCGTGCGCCAAAGTAGCCACTTGCACATATACTTTTATTTATGCTGGAAGTGCGAGTAAAATGCTAAGATATTGTTATCTTCGAACCTATTAAACAACGTTATTATTGTGTTTTTACTTTATGTATCTAGTAATTAATTCACATTTAATTTGTATGCATGAAAAATCACTTTACACATTTGGTAAAACATACGTAAATCAATATTCCGTTGGCCAAATAGAACTTTTGTAAAATTAATTGAATTCGAAATAATATATTATTTACTGTGTATTTAACCAGACTACATTTTAAATATTCACAAATACATGTTCGTTGGTTTATTTTGCTAAATTTTATTTGTTTTATGATATACAGGGTGTCCGATAAGTGTATGGTATAATCTTGGGAGCGTATCGGGGAGGTCATAGAAAAAATCCTAAATTACCCCTTAACGGAGATGCAGAGCCCCAAAGGGGTACCCAGCGATTTATTTTTTCAGCTCTAACTTTCGAACTGACTTTCTTGACTTAATGAATTGTTAATATGTAGGCCATAAGGACTGATAAAACCATACTACGGCAGATGTTATACATCGTCAAAGAAGTCAGGGGCATACTTGTCACCACACTCGTTGGACCAAAAATTTGTCAGGTATCATTTTGAAAAATTAGCCGTTTTCAGAAAAATTAAGTTTTTGTATAACATGTTATTAAAACAATAAATCAGGACACTGCAATAAAATACCAGAGGTTTTTATTTCGTTATCAATGCGTTATTGACAGCACTTTTCAAAATTGTCTGAATGACTGAGTACACAAGACTTAAGTAATGAAGCATTTCTCCTATAGTGAATATGCTGATATGCATCTAATTTATGGACAAGCATTCGATAATTATGAAGAGTTAATAAGAATTTATTCTGATACATTTCCAAATCGACGTTTACCGCAACGAAGAACTTTTGGAAGAAAGCTAAGAAAAATAGGTAAAAAGTCAAGTGAAATTAAAAAAATCTTAATGCAGCTAATCTTTTGCTAAACCATTTTAGGAATTTTTTCGCCGCGCCGCACCGTGGTAGAGTAATGGGTCCAAGAAGAACAAGGAACCATCAGTTATAGGAGGAAATTTTAGATTAAAATCCCTCTGATAGTGTAAGAACACTGTCGATCCAAGTACATGCGACAAAGTGGGCTTTTCCTGGAGTCCTCTAGTATACTCAGGATTATATGGTATCGAGAGATATTTTCTATTTTCATCCTGATTAACGAAATAAATGGAATTACGAATGGTCTTTCTAAACACATGCCTATTAATTAGTATATCTATTAAGTTAGTGTTGAAACCACAACTTTCGCTATATTCCTTGTTTCCTTTTCATGATTAAATATTTCTCTGCTGAGAGGCAAATTAAACGGTGTACTAAAAAATTAAAACTGGCCTTTCTGTGTTGGTCCCAGTGGAAGGAGTCATTAGGGTTATATCGGTTAGTGGCAGTACTTTTGCTATAAATATCAAATTCTAGTGTGTTATTATCGTTCACTAATTACTAAAGTATCCAAAAATGTTAGTTGTCCCTGGCTCACGACTTCAGAAGTGAATTTAATTGTGGGGACACGGTTGTTTGATTTTGTTAAAAAATCTTCCATATTACCAGTTTTTGTGTCGAAAATCGTGCATACACTTGGAAAATATTTGAATTCCTGGCTGAATTCATTTTCAAATTTACTCATGAAAAGATTAGCTAAGAACTGCTATAGACAGTTGTCCATTGCCGTGTCTTCAAGCTGCTTTGGTACTAGTTATTTTTATACTGAAAATAATTTTGATCCATGCATTGGTTAATAATTCTAGTTTGATTTGGCTGTCAAAACTATTCGTCTCAGGTAATTCACCCAGGTATTGCAAGGTCTGTGGGATTGATACACTATGGAACAATGAGCTAACATCAAACGAGATTAAAATGTCACCTTCCTTAAGATTCGTACTTTTAATGTTGTTTATGAAGTCAAAGAATTTAGTACTCCTGAATTCGGTTGTTTTATAAGTAAATTCTCAAACTGGTTCAAGCTGAATTGAATCTTTTAAATAAAGGTATGAATTTTACATTTCTTCCATCAAAGGATAACTTACTTGATATTATAGGTAATATAGAAAGCTCTAACAAAGCAGTTTGAAAATTCATGTTTGCTCATAGTTTCCTAGTGTACCATTCCCACAGACCTTGCAATACCTTGGTCAATTACTTGAGATGAATAGTTTTGATAACGAAATCAGACCAGAATATTTAACTATAACCAAACTTTGCATAAATTAGATCCATGCCAACATAAATAAAATGACTAGGGTTTTATTATAGTATTCTGAATTATTATTTCAATAACGTGCTTTACAATATCTTTTCTAAAGAGGAATGTCCAAATTATTTAAAAAATCACTTTTCAGCTCTATAAAATGACTTTCCTGACGATGTAAAACATCTGCTGTTCTACTGTGGCATAGTGTTATAAGCCCTTATGGATTACATACATTATTAATATTTCATTAAATTATAAAAGTCGTTTCAAATGTTACAGCTGAAAAGGTATTTACCTTTTCAGTTCTAACTTCTTTCTAACCCGTTAAAAGGCACTTTAGGTCTTGTTTTCTATGACAAAATAGGGTTATTTGTCCTTTCCTATATGCTCCGTATTACGAAATTAATTATCACTTGAACGTTTCATCTGTTGACGTAAGGCTTTTCAAAATATTTGCGGTCTGAAAAATTGTTATTTTCTAAATTAATGTTAACAAAACATACATTTCGACAAGACAACTTTTGTTTTTTGCGTTTATAGGCAAAGTAACAATATGGTTTATATAATAATATTTTTAAAACAGCTGTTTTTGGTTCCTTACCTTCAAAGTATCTACTATATTTTCGGTGCGTTTGAAGGAATCCAATCTCAATAATTTAGTTAGATCATGGATTGTAGTTCTAAAGTCAATCTTATTGGTAATGCGTAATATTTTATTTTCAGAAATGGCTGGGTAGTATGCATAATGACGTACATGTACTATGTAGTCATATTTCCAACGATTGATGCATTGACAATTAACATTCTTTTAGATTTCAAGTGTATTATATTATGAGTGTATCTCTGCTTAGTCGTTTGTCGATTTTGTCATTTACCGAAATTTTTCTATTTTTGATATGAACCGATAGCAAAATGAATTAATGTGAATGGAGGAAGACCAAAATAGCGGTTTCTGGCTAAAGCTACCGATCAACTGTATTTTGAGAAGTACTTTCATAAAAAAAACATTCTTAACTAACTCAACTCAGAAAAATGCAATGAACGCATTTTCGAATTTCAAAATTGGCTGCAAACAAAATGAATAAGTTGCAGTTTCTTAAAAAAATTAAATATAAATATAGGTGGTATTTTATTTATTGTATTATGCTTTAAAATGTTTGTATCAACAAAATTTTTGTATTTAGGTTTTTTCTGTAACTTTTGTAATAAGAAGAGGGAGAATGAAATAGTTTTATTATCCAAAAATAAGATAACTCAAGCCAGGTCTGATTCTAAATAAATTGATCTTGTAGATTGGTAGCAGAATTCGATTATTAAACTGGTTTTGAATTTGATTTTACCATCCAGCCGTCAGCGTCATCGTCAGATGATGGTGCATGCCAAAAGTATGAATTTTTACGCCGCAAACAGAAAGTTTCTAACTTGACTAATAAACGAAAATCTCACTTTTTAACCAACAACTGGTTTATATTTGTGAAATAGAAACAAAATAACTAATAATTAATTACCTAATATCATCATGGAGCTTTAGACTATTTAAAATAAAAGAACAAAAATGAGATGGCCATGTCGAAAATAACGTAAAATAATACTCGGCAGCAAGGAACAAGCAAGGTAAGAAAGGAAATACAAAAAACTTTACATATTGTCAAGCTAGGGTTTTGGGAAGTGCATCAAGCTCTCCGACATTTAGATTTTGATAGGAAATTAGATTTTTGGCAGTAGATGGATCACGTGGTGCGAGAACATTCTATCCAAAATTGTATGGACCGATGTAGCAAAGTTTACCAGCAGCGATATTGTAGCGTTACATAAAGCTTATTACTGAGCTGCAAATAATCCGCGTTGATGGTTTAAATTGATCACAAAAATCAATTTACATTAATTAATTTATGGGGCGGTATTTTAGATGAAAACGTATTATGCTTATATTTGAAGAAACTCAAATGGTGAGAGATATTTAAATTTATTACCATATCATTTATCAACTCTTTTAGAAGAGGCGTAATTAGAGACCCGACGGAACATGTGGTTTTAGCATAATAGCTGCC
>MU196871.1:0-10647 GCA_016904865.1 Pissodes strobi | reverse complement strand
TTATATTCGAGCTTCGGGCATATTAGAACAGGAGTGCCAGCAACAAATTAACAAACGTACGACTGTCATTTATTTAACTTCGGTTTCCATGACCATTCATAGCACACTCGACGGAAAAAGTGAGATTTTTCTTTTCCATGTTCGCGCTAGAGCGCAAAATAAGGATCCACGGCATTCGTCGATTTTGCGATTTCATTTCAATTTAGTAATTAGTTATTTTGCGCGCGGCTGTAGAAAAATTGATATTCTATGTTCATATCAAAATATTTATATATTTATTTACACTTATAAACACCATATTCATGGTTATGTATAAATGACTGATCATTCTCGATCACGTTTACCAGATATCTTTTTTTATCAATTTCACTTACATATCATGTTCAATTTAATTTACTAAAAATGTAAACTAAATTAAACCCAGTCCGTCTCTGTTGTGTTCCAGCTGGCCATTAAAACCTAACATTTTCAATGGATGAAGGGCATGCGCGATAAATGAGGAAAGCATGAAAAAGTCAAATATGGCTTCATCGACATCAAAGGAGCCGACGTAGAGTTAAATAACTGATTCGGTACGGTATAAGCTGTGCTTCTAATCTATCGTTAATGCCCATAGTAGGCCTACTTAAGGTCACCTGACTTGGACTTTGCTTCGCGGCTGCGCATCTGCCGTTCCCGTTTCGTTGCAGTTGTTGCGCTCGCTTGATTCGTGATTTTACATTCCTAGTTCCTACCTTTGTCTAATTTGTCTTTGTAACCTAGCTAGGTACACTTTATGAAGAAGTAACCATTTTACGGTCTACCAACAATAGTTTGTAGAATAATACATGAACAAATGCATGCGACAAGGCTACCACGGATGTGCTACGATGTCGGGAAAATATGGTGGTGTCCAAAAAATATTAAGAGAAACGTATAAGAAGGGTATATATTTTCACTGCGCCTCCCACAAACTAAATCAGAAACTTTTTTGTTAACGACGTAAATAAAGTTCCTGAGATCCGCAACTGCATTGGAACTCTCAATGATACTATTAACTTTTTTAGAGATCAGTTTCGTGGCGAAAATGTTCACCAAAAATCCCATTGTTATGTGAAACAAGGTGATTACAGAAATATAAAAACATTTCACTATTCTATAAGCATTTTGTTCAAATTGTTAAAGGTTTAGAACAGCTTTCTCAAGAAGGAATTTCCAGGACAAGAACAGCGGCTTTTCAACTGTTATCTGCACTTAGGCAAACCTTATTCGTATTGTCCTTATGTATTACAGACAAATACAACTCCTTGTTGGAACCAGTCGCCAACATATTGCAGTCTAAATCCCTGGACGTAATTAAGTGCGCAGAGCACATTAAAACAATAAACAAAAACACTGCAGTTGTAGAATATAGGCGTTCTGCCGAGGAAGGCAGTGAGGATGAGGAACTCTTAAAGTCGGTCAATGAAACAGATATTTACTTGTTCAACGGACCGCAGGGCGCCAAATCTATAGGGCTAATCATCCAGCTGCTTCATTAAGCGAGTATTTTTGCCGCTCGCTATATGTGCCCTATCTGGACTCGTTATTAGCCTCATTAGAAGCTAGGTTTAGCCAAGACCAATCGCCGGCGTTTGCATTAATCATTATTACACCCTGCTCAGATAACAAAAATCATATGGAAGATGTCTCTAAATTTTATGAATTGGAAGGCATTGTGCCAAAAGCTGAGCTTTTTTGGATAAACAAGCAGAATTTGAATCCCGAAACTTTGGAAATAACAGACTCGATTCACCACGCAGAAAATTTTTATCCAAAGGTTTAAAATAACCCTACATGTTCTATTAGCAATGCCTTACTTTACAGCTACCATTGAAAGGTCTTTTAGTACTCTCAGACCTGGGTGAGAACAATGATTGAAGATAGGCTAAATGGTCTTTGCATGCTCAGTGTACATGAAAAATTAGTAACTCGTTTGGGTGATTTTTTAACAGGAGATACTTTAAGTCGCGCTCGCGTTGCAGAAGACCCTCGAAGATTGCTTTTCAAATAAATAGTTAAAGTATTACTTAAATACCTACTATACCTACAGACTATAATATAGGGTGGTCGATGTGGCCCATCCGCATAGGCCGGTGAAATACCACCACATTGACTTAGGTGGCGTGAAATGACCTATGGTTAATGTTTCGTCACAATGCCTTTCTGATCCGGTTTCCAGGGTGGAAAAGAAAAGAAAAAATATTGCATGATGGCGCCTCCTAGATCAAAATGCTCCGGAGGTAAAAAGCTTCCCATTCAGAACAGGATGTTGCCCGTATCGCATTAGAGGGGTTTCGAGTTGCGCGCGCATCACATTGTTGACAAAAATGTCTAATATTACATTTCACGCATGTCCATCCGCTGGCTTCGCTCGCTACGGGGGCGCAATCAATGGAAACTTACTAAAATGAACCCAAGGCTCCCCCAAAATAAAGAAAAAACTTTTTACTCATATTAAAAATAAAAAAAACATGTCTTGCCATTGGAATCGAACCCGGGCTGCCGTATTGCAGACACTGAGATAATTCGCTATATCTTATAGATGTGGTGTTAGTCAACAATGTAATACGCGCGCAACTTTAAAGCTCTCTGATGCGGTACGGGCAGCGATATTTCAGTTCATAGTGCACTTGTGAATGCATGCGATTTAAAAACCTGTAATTGGTAAATATATGGCTCTCCGCTCGCTCCGGAGCTCAAGAAATGGAAACTAACCAACTGCTAACCCAAGCCATACACAACAAAAACCCAAAAATCAAGAAAAAAACTGTTTACTTCAAAAAAAAAAAACCAAAACCGACGGAATTTGAATTCGGGTCACCGAAGTGAAGGCCAACCATGCAAACCCCTAGACCATCTGCTGACTTACAAACAACTGGTTTCATCGCGAAGACATGCGTCACCTCACGTAGCTAGCCAATCACGCGCCTCTCATTCACAAGTGCAATATGAACTGAAATCTCTCGTATGGGCAACGCCTTCCCCATTCTGATCTCCGGGTGAAGGCTGACCTGGGAGGGCCATTAGGGCAGAACGTCGCCATGATAGAAAATAGACTGCGTTTGGACATCTGTAATATAAAAGGCATCAACACAAATATTACCTCGGTCCACCAGCACCTAACATCAAATAAGCCTCATATTTTAGCTCTATCAGAAACAAAAGTGAAATCGTGCACTACACATGTTCACTTGAATATACCCGGATATGACTTTTACTCCCAATTTCGACATAACTCTGGATTAGCTGTTGTTATACGAGACGATTTATGTTGTCAAAGCAAAGAAACATACGAACCTAAGGACTTCGATGTCATGTGATTTAAATTAATCACAGATCGAGCACCTTAATTCATTTGTTGCTTGTATAGACCACCTAGTGAACATCAATATAAACGGCTTTTCTCAACTCTTGGCAATCAAATCGATTTTCTGCAGATCCACTATCCAACGGCAGATATTGTCATAGTAGAAGACTGCAACGTACATAACATCGACTGGTTGAAACACTTCAATAAAAACGACGATGAAGGATGAGAAGCCGAGTCTTTCGATATAAGTCACGGACTTACTTAGCTGGTTGACAAGCCTACCAGGATCCCTGAGCATCAAAAAGTCTTTGCTAACCTCCTGGATCTATTCAATCTTGCCCCCTACACCGCAAATGTCCAACCTCCGTTGAGCTCATCCGACCATAATCTTATCTCCGCAACCTGTGAACTTGGTATCAAGATACAGGAGGTTTGGCATTACAAATTTGCAAAGTGGCGTGATGTTCACGAGTTTTATCTTTCTTTTCCTTGGAAAGATGTTTGCTGTAGGAACCAAAACACCCCTGAATCTGCTGAGATCTCAAGTTATCCTAGCTGGTGTGGATCCTTTCGTCCCCTCTTCTATGAAACGTATCTCAAACAGTAAACCATGGCTTGGAAAAAACTGCTCAAGAGCGGTTAATGATAAAAATGTCGCCCACCGCAAATATTGCAGAGATCCGTCAGACGAAATTCGAAATATTATACTCATCACGACTAGAAACCATTGTAAGCGGACTATTGACGAGAGCAAGGAGGGATATAACGAGCAGGATCAAGAACAAGCTTCTCAACTTGTTAGTTGTCAAAGCTGTCAATAAGGGTGTCTCAAAGACGTCAATCATACCACTGACCAAAGATGATAGCTCAATAGCGGAAACTGCCAAAGAAACAGCGAACATTAAGGAAAGACTGTCCCAACTATACCGAGAGTGAATTCCTAAATGCCAGGTCTGGTATTACGCCAACGCGAAGTGAAACGAGTACTCAAAAGCTTAGACACTAACAAGGCCACAAGACCGGTTGGTGTTCCAGCGATAGTGCTTAAGAAATGTGCTGCTGAACTAACAGCTCCACTATGCAGGCTCTTCTCCCTATCATACAGAACTGCATGCTTTCCTTTTAGCTGGAAATACGCTAAGTGCAACCAATCCCGAAGAATGGTAAAAACACGATTCCAAATAACTACCGTCGATATGCCTTGGTTTTCCATCATGTCCAAAGTCATGGAGAAACTGATCAATCATAAGCGATCGCAAGTATGAGGTTCCGCAAGCACAGATCAACGAGAGATCTCCTGACTTAAGTGACCTACCTGTGGACCAGAATCATCGCGAGCACTTCGAGCTAGGCGTAGCACGGCCCCTAATGAGCACAATGAAACGTTGACTATTATTTCACTTCACGCATGACCCTCCGCTCGCTACGTAAGAAAAAACTTTTTACAAACCTAACTTTAAAATATTTTTTATTTTCAATCGACGGCATTCGAACCCCAGACCGCCGTATCAAAGGCCCACCATTTAAGCACTGAACCACCAGAGCGCTTGCAGACAGTTTATTGCACCACAAAGCCATGGGTAAACTGAACGCTCATTAGGTGCCGTGCTACGACTATCTCTAAATATTCGTAGTACGAATGCTGTCAATTTACTTAACAATCCGTCTCACTCTCATGCCACATTCTATCAAATGCCTTGGACATGTCGAGAGCCACTGCACATACCGTGTTATGTGAGCCACTGCACGAGATTCGCCGTAGCTCTCGAGTCTCGAGATCGTACATATCCTCATATCCAAAGCATTTGATAGGGTGTGGCATGGGCCCATGACGAATTTCTAAACAAATTGGACTACCACCAGCACTGCTTCTATGGATTTCCAATTTCTTATAAGGGATCGAAGCATCCAAGTTGGTATTGATGGACATCTCTCGGAGGACCTTAAAATCTATGCCGGAGTTTCTCAACGGTTTATATTATATCCCACACTGTTCCTGCTCTATATCAACAAACTCTTAGACAGCACAAACCAAACAATTATATTTACAGCTTTGCAGACGACAGCACTCTTATATCCTCATTAATGTCGCGGAGTCCAATGATCGCTCCTCGTTCCCAACGCGAGCGAGAAAATCAGATTGCTGCCATCAATGAAGATATGAACGCCATCGTGGAATGGAGTGAGGCGAATATTGTCCAGTTTAACGCAAGAAAGACTCAAGCGGCTGTCTTCTCAAAAAAAGCAAACACCGCAGGACCTGACTTATCAATGACAGGACAAATCCTTACTTGGGTCTCATCCATAAGCTTGCATCAACGTAGAAAACAACATGTCTTGGCGTAATCACGTCACCAAAATCGCCAAGGCAGCAGCATAAAAGCTAACTCGCGGATGCTGTGACAGTATCGCTACATTCCATGCCGCTCGCTACGGGGGCTCAAGAAAAGGAAACTAACCAGGTGCTAACCCAATCTAACCCAAGACATACCCAAAAACAAGAAAAAAACAGTTTAGAAATATAACCTTAAAAAAATTTTTAAAACACCGACGGGGTTTGAACTCGAGTCGCCGAAGTGAAGGCTAATCATGCAAATCCCTAGACCACCAGGGCACATACAAACGATTGGTTGCATCACGAAGACATGACGCGCAGGTGCGCGCGCACGCATGGAATGTAGCGATACTGTCACAGCATCCGCGAGTCAAAAGCTAGGAGCACTCTATAGAACAAAATAGTTGTACACAGTGTTACCAGATCTACTATTTTTATAGTAGATCTACTATTTTTGACCTTTGGCTACTATTCTACTTTCTTAAAGGTAAATTCTACTATTATTTAGAGAAAAACAGAATACTTGAATAAATATCCTAAAACTACAAGAAAAAATTAAACAGATATCTTAAAATTCTACCATAACATCTTAATTATTTTTGTGAAGTGGAATTACGTTGCTATTTTTAAGCAGTTTTAAAAGATGGCACCACCACCACTAGTTCTATATATACATATAAGGGATTCACCGGCTCGTTCTTTGAATCGTTTAAATGTCATTAGCATTTTACTTACGACTTGTCACTTGTGTGTCTGTGTTGGCGTGTTTACTCAAACCCGACTGAATAACAGGTAAGAGGTGTTATTAGTTTACTGTTAGTGGTTAGTGGTATTAGTTCTGCTTTAGTTCAGTTTTACGACAGATCTATATAGCTACGCAACAGATGCCTACTCCGATATTAAAAGTGTCGCTCGTCAATGATGCCATAAAATTAAATATTTTCCTATTTAGACGTGTTTTTCCCCTCCGTGTTGCCAAGTCGCGAACTGACGGCACGCGCTCCGCTGAAATCACGACCGCAAAGTTTGCCCACTCCCCCATGGCATATTGTTAGACGTGATAACTTGGCAACACCTAGACGACTGGTTCACCCGCTCGCGAGAGCCGCTGAACATTTTTGGCCCCGCGTAAAAAGCATTGGAAGAGGTATCTGTTGCGTAGCTATATAGATCTGTGGTTTTACCATGAATAGATATGTTTTTTTAAAGCTAGACAGTGAATTTGTAATCTACTATTTTTTTAATCAATCTGCTTTTTTTTTACATCAATCTACTACCTAACTGTAAAACTGATCTGGCAACACTGGTTGTACACCTCATCAGCTCTTACTGCTCTCTATGAGGCCCAGATGAGACCATCTCTAAAATAATGTTCCCATGTGTTGAGCTCGGCACCCAAACACTTGCTCAAGATATTGGACTACAACAGAGGAGAGCAGTCCGTCTTGTGGATAACCCAAAGTTGACTAAAGCAGAGAACACCTACCGGAGAGAAGCGACACGGGCATTAAATCCTTTGGGTACAAATTTATTCCGTTGCGCAAGACGTGAACACAACCACGTATACTGAGAAAACTGTATTCCATATACACTGTAAAACCTGAAGTTAGGATATACATGTAGTACGTGGTCAAATGTACTTATTAACATGGAGATTAACAAACGATATTTTAAATTAAGTTTAGAAATGAAATAAAATAAAACAAAATTGAAATGAAATAAACTATAAATTATATTTAAATATAACTAATAAATTATACATGAGAAAGTATTTTTAGTTTCCTTTCAGTGTGTTTGTTGACTTTATTAATTTGTAAGTCTCTATTTGTGTATTTAATGGAATAAAATATTTTCATTCTTACGAATAGTTTTTTTATAAAATTTATCGGAAATTCCCAACAAGGATGAGAAAAGCTTGCATTACACATTAAATTAAATATTGTTTTAAAAACTGCTTTTCCAGTGGAAATTTTTTCAAAATTGTCGTTGAATATGCTTTCTAGTTTAAATATAAATTGAATAAAATCTTGTGGAGGAGATTGCAAGCCTCCATAAATGCCTTTCTCTGTAGTGAATGCTTTAAAATGAGTTAGCAAATTATTAATATCAAGTTCTTGACATTGCTTGCCAAAACTTCTGCAAATGTCACAATTGTGGATTTTCTTAAAATATATCCACAAACATAGCTAAATGCATTTTTAGTAAGTAAATCTAAATTATCTTGTGTATATGAATTGTCGGGAAGTTCTAGAGCTTTATTAGACTCTTCCTGAACAGACAATTCTATTATATTTGTACTGTTTAGTTTAACTAATAGCTCGTCTAAATCTTCCTGACAATTAATGGAAATAATTTTGGCAGTACAATTTTCTGAATGCCCTTTGAAATTGGATCGGTGTTGGATTGACATTATTTCCACTTTGTTGTCTTATACAACCAAAAAAATTTTCCAAACAATCGGTATTAATTCTCCTGGTCTTTAGATACATGAAATCTAATTTTTTAAGTTTCTCCCACAATTTTATAACACTATTTATTGTTATTATCCAACATTTACGGAAATTTACAGTCTTTGTAATATTTTTATTATGACTATCAAATATGTCAAGGTCATTTAAATATTCAAGTGCCTTTTTTAAAAAATCCATTTGAAAATCTGATCCATCAAAAACGTTTTTGAATTGGTTGGGATGTTTTAAAGAAATTGAGTTTAAAATGTCAAAAAGACTATTAAAGAGTTCAATAGCTTCGATTGTCCCAATAGCATCCGGTGGAAGTGCATTTAAACTTAGGTAGGTGTTCATACCGCATGCTACAGAATAACTTAGTACTTGTGCAGCCAAGCTTACACGCATTTTTTCAAAATTATTTGGATTAATATGCGAATTGGTAAGTTTAGGTGCACTTCAGTAAAATTGCTTTTTATCTTGCTCATAAAAGTGTTTTATAAAAGACCAAGATGTTTTCTTGTCTTTAAAATGAAAATAATTTTTTAACAAATTATTCCTTGTGGCTTTAAATAAGTGACATGGGTCAAAAAAATATAACAGCTTTTGACCGACCATTTCAAATTCATAATTTGCCGTGTTGACGCCTAGTAATTTAGTCATTTTACAAAAATTTCCACCCATGTCACTTGATATGCCTTCGACAAACAGACCAATTTCAGACAATTTTAAGACACGTTTTTTCAGAATACATATCAGCTTTTCAGCTTCGAGTTGAGAACCCACGAAAAAAAAAGCGATTGGTTGCTTCCAAGATGAATAGAGCACTTTAGCCATAATTACTAATGCATTTTTTGATATAAAGGACTGCACAATAATATTCAGACATTTTTTCAGTCTCAAAAAGTTTTAATATACACACTGTATAACTCAATATTATTATTAAATAAAAACAAACTAAATAGTCTCCAACCAAACAAACATCTTTTCATGACATCAGCCGTTAGACTAATAGCAACCTAGCCGCCGAACCAACGTACGTACTTATTGACAGTTACACAACCAGCTGCGCGAACACGATTTTTGCCGGTTTGTCGCTTCTCTCCGGTAGGTGTTCTCTGACTAAAGACTAAAGATCTTGATAGCCTTGAACATCGAAGAAAAGTGGCGGACCTATCCCTTTACTATCGATACTACTACGGAAGGTATTCGAACTAGCTATGGCACTTATGCTTATGTTTCTGTGTTGTGCCAACACAGAAACACCCGTCAGACACAAGCTGCTCATCAACATACGATTCAGTTGCGAACACCTAGGACGTCCCCGTTGCGGGACTCCTTTGTCTGGAGGACTTCCTCGCTCTGGAATGGACCTCCGAGTAATGTCTTTCCCGAAAACTACAACCTACAGCGCTTCAAGTCCAACGTCCATCATTTATTTCCCCCTTAATATTTATCTATGTCCATCAACTTCTCTGCACACACACCGCTCGTTGAGTGGCATAGGATTTTCCTTTTGTGTGCCGAACATTAAAATATAAGAGTAGAGAAATGGTCGAAACAGTACCCATTATATACGAGTTAATATAGCGAACATGAAACAATACATTCACAACAACCTTGAGAATGTCGTGCTCTACATATGTATGTTGTCCCTTTTCTATTAAACCAAATATCTAATAAAAAAATAAGATGCCATTTTATTTCATTTTAAGGGAACTGTACTGCACATTTAAATTTTTAAGCAAGTCGGACATTTTGCGCTAAGTATATTGAGAACTAGATTATTATTTGTCTATTTCAACAGAAACAAATGTTAATCAACAAGTTACGTTAATATTCCAGTACAAAGACCAACTTATACTCGGTCAGCTCATACATAATATTTATAAAAAAAGGTCAGCTCTGACTCGGTTAATAATCTGATAGACAAAACTACACAACTAGGGATAAACCACCGATCTCCATAGGAGATCGGTGGGATAAACCAAGAATCGTACGATTCTTGGGCCCTTGGGGATAATCTGCAAAAAATATCCCATACAGCACGTCCAATACAAATTACGTCTCTACAAGATATACACATGAGAAACAAAATATGTTATGATGAAACTAATTGTTGATCTAGTCCTGACGTACACATATGAGATACACCTATGTTTATGTTGATAGAATTATGTGATATAATGTTTAATAATTATTGTATACCGTATGCACTTAAGATTCTAAACATTTTTATATAACGTAAAGAATGATCATTAGAATGTTGAAATTTGACGTCCGTACATGATGCCTACAAGGTTTAAGTCATATGTATGTGTGATGCTTTATGCAATATTTGTACCTACTGCATACACCACGTAAAAGTGCGATATACACACATGATACAAAGAACTATATATACACTCTTTAGTTGTGTCTTGTCGTATCTACATTCTACTACCATTTAAGAAGCACGGCACAGTGCGCGCGCAAGCGTCAGCATGAGCATACCGGGCATGTGTATCCTCTTTCCTCTATAAAAGTGGGGTAGT
>JAEQML010079968.1:0-11773 GCA_016904865.1 Pissodes strobi | reverse complement strand
AGTTAATCAGACTTTCGGGTCTCTCAAACCGCTCAATTGGTCGCTGGGCAGTACACAGGTACGTCCACTTCTAGTTGTTCTATCCCACAACCCCCATAACTGAGAACACTTATACACAGGTATAAGGTTGTCAGGTCCTTACCTAACCTGGGTGAACGTATGCATAGGTATACGGCATTCGGGGGCTACTAAAAAGTATAGAGAGAGTCGAATTTATGAAGTATCAGAGCTTCTAGTGAAGGGATAGTTTTTTGGGGAGTTTCAAAAAGTAGTGAAGGTGCCTTAGCAATTTGTGATAACTTAAAAAGACTTACCTTATAAATATCAGAACAAATACCTAAATAAAAGACAACCCGCTCACATAAACTTTATTAATAAAATAGTGACGTCGCTTGCTAGACAAACTTTGAACTAAGCCTCCCTCGAGAAGACATGCATTTCATATTAATTGGGTATAGTGTAAACTCTTAATTCATCTATAATCTTAAACACGCCTTTATTAGTATACAGTCTAACCGTTGTTAAGTTTGTTTGTAAATAAACTTGTTATTGTTTTTAAAGATGTGTCTCCTTTATTATCTCTTCTCAACTTGACGTAGTGCGTTCCTAAATCTGAGTTACTCTCCTACACGCTAAGTAAGGCGTGTCGTCACCGATAAAAAATACAAGTCGTGACAATAATATAAGGTAATGTAACGAGATAAGGTAACGAAAATGACTAGATGTCCATTTTCAACTAATAACCTAAGACTAACGGATTCCCATACCTCTACCTAATGAGACCACAAATCACCAATCCATAACACCAAACCTAAGGAAGCTATAACCTATAAACCTACAACTAACGGATTTCCGAGCAGTACCCCACAGGTGAGAGACCGGATGCTCCCGAGGACGAGCCAGGAACGCTCCGGAAGTGATCATGGCGGTAACCAGCCTAAAAGTAATGGAAAACGGCTGGTGGCTGGCATTGCGTATCCCAATGAGGCTTGGGGGAACCTCGCATACCAGCCACACCAAGACCACATCCAAAAAACGCCACCAACACGACCCCGAAAACACCGCGCGTATCATAGAACATTGCGGATTGCACCTTCCTATCTAACTTCCTATCTATCATGTTACACTTACTTCCGGTTTAGCTGGGTAATATTTTTTGAAGTGAAAACTTCTTTAGCATGGGTGAGATTCGAGACTCGATGAAACGAAAAAGCGACAGTAAAAAGAGAGCTATAGAATGCAGCCTGCGGGAGAATGAGGTAGAACACAGTTATAACGCGGCGGCCGGCGGCGTGCGCACGACAAACGTCTATCTACAAGACTTTGGGGAACAGACAGACGGATCTCGAACAATCACCTTGTAGACCACACAAAACAAAAACGCGAGAATTTACATCACCCTGAATTGAAGCATGATGCATTCTCGGACCAATCAGAACAATCGGATGTTAACTACACGCCTGGCCCTCCACTCGCTTCGCTCGCTCCGGAGCGCACCTGACCTGACCCAAATTAAAAAAAAGAAACAAACATAACCTTAAAAAAAAACATGCCTTGCCACCCACGGGAATCGAACCCGAGTCGCGCCTATCACAAGCTCAGAGTAGGACCATCGCACCACTAGACCTGCTGAAAGCAATTCACTGGACCGTAAAGACATAGGTAATTCTGGTACATTCGGCGATTCGGACATCTAGAACACGATGGCCTTCGGGAATTTTCGGAGCTCCGTCTATCTGCTCTCCAAAGTCTTTTCGTCTATCTCTTAACCTAACTAACTAACCCAAACTAACCGGAACGGCAGCGAGCGGCGAGCGAAAATATTTACAACACTGCCACTGAAACAACGATTGGCTCTATCAACCGTTGTTACATGAGACCCAAGAGTAAAAAGTCAAAAGTAGTTCTCGTCTGATCACTGAAGTTAAGCAACGTGGGCGTCGGGCGTTGTTAGTACTTAGATGAGTGATCGCTTGGATGGTAAAATGTATTCATCAAGATGATGGTGCTCAAATTTTAATAAGTTACGGAGAATGTGGCAAAAATATTTCAAAAACGTGTAGGTTATTTGACGAAAGGTTTTCCGAGAAAGAACTGTTACAGGAAAACAGTGAGACATTTTTAACAAATTCTCTGTAATACGGTTCATTCCGTAAACCAGTACAAAGAAGAATGTCAGTAACCAATGAGGATAAGTCAGTCGCAGTCTTCGGTTTCTTCCATAATGATCCAGGGAATTCTACAAGCAGCCGACGCCAGTGCAACATAAAAATCTTCAATTTGTAGATTTTTGAACGACCATGGAACGAAGCCATTTAGGTATTATCTTTTGTCATTGTTTGTACAATGGCAATGTAAAAAGACGTGTTATCTTCTGTGAATTCATTGGAACTAAGCTGCAGGAAAACGACAATTTTTTAACTAATATTATTTGGAACGGTGAATCAAGGTTTATGTATGATGGTATGTTTAATCGGCAAATCCAGCATTATTACGCACCAGAAAATGAACACAGGGTGCGCATCAAAGTTGATCAAACAAAGTGGAGATTTAACGTTTGGTGAGGAATGTTAAATTTAACGATAATAAATTGGACCTTATATTTTTTTAAGGAAATTGGGCTGGTGAACGGCACATAGAACAAATTGTCAATGACGTTTTGGCTACTTTCATGGAAACTTTTTCTTGGTTGCCAGCAGGAAGGTGTGCACCCAACGAATTTGGTAAGACGTCATTGGGTGCACCAGTTCATAATTATGGTAGGGTATATGAGGAATTATCAAACATATTTGAAGACCATTCGATGAAGAATATGGGCCCTTTTTCGGGCCAGCACGGAGCCCGAATCTCTCGACAGTCGATTTCTTTCTTTGGGATGTTAAAATCTTTCAAAAATTGTCAGCGAATGTCCAGTACTTACAAGATGGAAATATCTAAATATATCTTTTAATGCTGACCTCTTCTCAGAAAATGAAGTGAGCATAATGTAACATTGTGTAGAAATAACACCGGGCAACATTTTGTTAGATATCTGGGCCCAAAACTGTATAATAAAATCCCATTACAAATAAGAATGCTAAGACAAAAAAATCGCTTCAAGTACAGCTTTAAAAAATACTTTCTGGAAAACACCCAAGTTTTCCTACAATTGTTTTGAAAAATATTACATTTATGCTATATAGTATCTAGCCTAGTTTTGTGACGTATTGTGCTTGTGCGATGTTGAAATACTGTGTGTGTGTTTGTCATTTCTCTTTTGCGTTCTCATTAAATTATGTTTTTGCTTCTACTATTTTATTAGACTAGATTAAGGGCATTTTGCAATAATTATACTAGGCATAATGTATGTAGGTACTAAATATTAAATTTATAGAACATAAAAAGCACATACGGGTATCCCATATCTAGGTGCTTTTAAAAGAAATAAGCAGAAATGTGATTTATCAATAGTTATTGGATAATTATTGTGTACCATTTATTCATTCATAATAAAAGAATTTGAATTTGAAAGACTGTTGAAATAAGCTTAGGCGATCGACCTACAATGACCTGCTTGGCAACCAAGCGATGCAACGCGCCCAACACAAGCCTACGTTTTATGGTCTCTGTCTCCTGCTCTGCCATTTCTTCAATCCAAAACTTTATCAAGGCATATATGCCCTGCTCGAGATTATATTTGATCTACGATTGACGATTTTTGCTTGTATATGATATATAATACAGTTTAATTAAAACGTATTTTGTTTTAGGCAATCTGGGCCATAAGAGAAAAGCTTCCAGACGGTTTTAAGAAATATGGATGGTTTGGACTTTATGATCTATCATTACCAGTTAATGAATTTTATACAGTAGTGGATGAAACAAGAGAATATCTTAAAAATCGCGTTGAAATTGTGTTTGGTTTTGGACACTTAGGTTTGTAGAAAATCTTGTTAAATTTATAACAAAATGTTAATTGATAGGTAGTTGTTTATGGCTGTACTAAAAACTACCTACGCATTCTACTTAATTTTGATAATGCTACTCAGCTTTGTTAATAATTAATAAGGGTTTTGAAACATACCGACCCCCAGTCTATGTATTACCTCATGAAAGTCGGCAGTCAGACACGTGATCGCACAACTTTTACAAACCTACTTTGGACCCATTCATTTATATTGTGTATTTAGTAGCTCCCAAGTTCTTTTAGAGTTTGGAGCCGCAAAAGTTCTTTTGTGTTTTTTCTTTGCTGCGAACTCTTGTTTCCCCTCTTTCCCTGCTTCCTTATCTTAGCAATTAACACACCACGAACATTTAATACATTTATTAAATAAACGGAATCAGCAAGCACATGTTAACATAAAACCAATCTTAACAATTTAACAAGTGAATAAAGAACATCTTAATTTCCTTAAGGCTCAATATGAACATAGGTAGGTTAGGTCCTTTTGTTTAACTCTAAATATACTTAATTATGCCACCTTTCATAACGAGTAGTAACATCCAGGACCGTAGTACCTCATATGTACCATTTTTAATTCACGAATCAATTCACCTATTAATATATTAGTCCAGAGTAATAATTGGATGTGATACCTGTCACTTATCACATACAACACGCCAGTTATAATTTAGGTATAACTTAACGTCCCAATGCTAACATATTATTGGCGAATATTTAATTACCGAATGTTTCTTTTTTTGTGGGTGTGGTACGTTGTACCTGATAATTATTGTATTGTTCTCTTCTCATAATATTGTATTAGTCCAGAACTTAACGTAACAACGGTTACGATAATAACGAAGGTTTTAAAATGGGAAACAAGTAAAGCAATATAATTAAACACCAAGACAAGCCGAAAGACAACGGTTCAGGAGCGGACATACAGTTCTTAACAGCTCCTGTCGGACATCCATGGATTTTGTCAATTAATCATTGATTTAACTCGTTACCCTCTTTACAATCTATCGCTTCAATACCAATACATTATTATTCGCGTGTACGTACATCTGTATATTCACATTCACTCAGACATCACCCAACAGCGTCAAATTCATATTCATTAACCAACTATCGTATCATATCCGGGATATTCAGTTGTACGCAATGAATATTTGGGAGTTCGCATCATGCGGCACTCCAATCCGTACAATTTATTATTTCTTTCTTAAGCAGATGGACTTCATGATGAAGGTACCCTTCAGAAGATATCCTCCCCATTGACTATAATTCACCAGATGTCATTAACTTTACTACAAGAATGAAACAAGTGCTAGTGACCTATTTAACAGCTGTGAAATTCGGAAAACATTTGAACTTTCGATCGATTATTGTCTGCCTAGACTTTTTTGATTATTTTTAATTTTTATTACTTAAATTTAAGGTTTGATTTGTGATCAGAGCTAGTGTGACCAGGATAGCATTAAGCATGACCAAAATAAATAGAACCCAATTTTTTCTTTGATATAATTCCCCTTAACATTTCCGTGTAATTGTGCTTACCTGGAATAATTTGGTTAATTGATTTTTCTCCCCCAGACCTCTTAGCCGTTCCCAGAGTATTCATGTTTGCTGTTTATTTATTTGTTGAGTTTCACAGGCGAACCTTTAAAAGAATAATTTTTAGAATCTTCCAAAAATCTTGGAACAGGAAAACTCCAATATCAATAAAATTCAGACCCCCGTAACCCTTCCCCCTAAACCTGTGTGTAAAAACAACTTTTTTCAAATAACCTCAAATAGAATTTAAATAGTGCAGTTCAAAATAAAAGATGGCGTTAACAATCCCACAGAACTACGTGGCAAACATAAGATTCGACTGCCCGCATACGAGAAGATGCTATTCGTAGACATATAAACAATTTTCCCTAACTAGAATCTTACTAGTCATAATAAAGATATACATTGTTTGGATCGTTTCAGGCAACGTCAGGATTCGAGGGGTTCCTGCTTATTGCGCCCTCACGCGATTTTAAGCCGTTTTTACATGGTTTGAGCGTATTTGAAATTATAGTTAAAATTAGCGTTTCTCTTTCAACTTCCCTAATTCCGGGGTCGGAGCACCGGCCTGCGTAGTCACAACTCAAAATGACCTATAGAGAGGATGATGCATTCTCCCTACGCTCGGAGAATCTTAGGTCAACAACCCCCAGCGAAGAGGTGGTAGCCCGTTGCGGCTACATCTACAAAAGACTCTTGAAACACGGCGAAGAGTGCAAAATCTGCGCCGAAATAGCGCCTTCATTAAAATCCATATCCAACCTAAGTACAGAAAGCACCATCCCTCTCCTAAACAAGGGCATCGATCACCTCAAGAAGGCACACGATCTAAGGCCTTCTTCCTCAAAAAGGAAGGATACGGCGAAAGCCAAAATCAACACCGGCAGGAATGCCCAGAAAAAAACGGCAAAAACTCTTGACGAGAGCTCAGATATGGAGATCGACTTTTTGCCTTCAACTGAAAAAGACCCTGAAAAAAGTGAAGATAAAAACCATTCACCTTCGACCTCAAAAATACACGACAAGGTCAAAGAGACCGAGCAACGCACTTCTGCGCTCCTGGTAGCGCCGACCGGCAAAGATGGTTTTAAAGTGCCCTTTAAAAAGAACGTGCGAGAGGTGAAGCTCGACATGGGCGGACCCCCTATCATCCCCCTGGATAACCGTTTCGAGGCCCTTTCGGACTTAGAGGACGAAACAAATAGCAATGCTTCTACATCGAATCAAAGCGATAAAACCAAGAAGGTCCCAAGTAGAACAAGTACCCGCATCAAGAAAAAAGCGCAAGCCGCGCTAAAGACAAAACTATGTCCACCACCCCCGGTTGTTATGCAGGGAAAGCTAAAGGCGCACGCCGACCTCCTCAACGACATGCGACAAATGCAAATAAGCAAATTCACGATAAAATACGCTCGAAATAGCACTATTTTCTATTTCGAGAATGACAAGGATTGGGCCCGGCCTTCGTCTTAAGAGGGCTCGACGGCAATATAGCAATCAACGAAATCAAGCGTCACCTAATCGACGAACACCAGTACAACATAAAAAATGTGTTCGAGATAAAAACGACTAAGGACCCATTATACTTAGTAGTGACCGAGGCTACAGTTACGCTGAAAAAGATCCAGCAAGACATAAGAAACATTATGAATATTCGTTTTACTTGGGAACATAGGCGAAACACTAGACCTATTATGCAATGCAGGAGGTGTCAGGGTCATGGGCACTCTATGACGTACTGCACGCCGGCCTGGCAGGGGCGCGGTCAACCCAGCGGACAAGGCAGGGGCACAAAAAGAAGAGACGCACAGTCACAACCCCTAGTACAACCCCCTCAAGGCGCGCAGAGGCCACAGGAAGACGCAAGCGCACAATATAACACGAACTTTCCTAATACTCTAAGAGCCCCGCAACACACTCAAACTGCGCACCCTAATACCGTTGAGAGCGGGGTAAGTGGCAATGCTCATAACATGATTTCTAATCTTTCAAATCTTGTAGCCAAAATCGATTCACTTGTTAACGTTTCTGAACTGTTTTTCGCCTTAGACGAATTTAGCTGCATGCCCGAGGCATGTAATAACGAGAAGGCAAATATTTTACAGGGAACTATTCAATTCTTTTCTGTTGAAATATTTAAATACAATATATAAATGGCGTCCCAATGTACTAGTTTAGTATTGTTTCTTGAAACTGTAATGCTATTCGTAATAAACTTGGCAAATTTAAGTATTTCATGTACACGTCCAATTTCAGATTGTTTTGTTGCTCGAATCTCGAATCCCCCAAAATTTCAAAATCAAAGTGCGAATTTATTCTATCGAACGCTTTGATAGGCCAGCATGAGACGGGGGAGGCGTGGTCTGCCTAGTACACAAGTCACTGAGATATAAAAGGAGAACACGGTTAGATCCGTCATTGAGCATGTGAGCTTCGAGCTCGGTGGCTTGTGTATCAGCGGCGGGTACGCGCCCCCAGACCTGCGTATCGCTCAAGAAGACTTGCTTGAATTCTTACTTCCGGGAACCCACTCCATATTAATTGGTGACCTCAACGCCAAGCACGTTGTATTCGGCGATGGTTACTCTAACTAGAAAGGCCAAGTCGTACGCACTTCGATCGAAGACAATCTGGAAATCCAATACCTCAGAACTCGTGATCCCACATACTACAGAGGACGCCGAGTACCTTCATACTTGGACGTGGCATATGCTCGAGGAATGGCAGGCGTCTAGGTGCCAAAAGTCATTAATGATCTTAACTCGGATCATCTTCCAATCAGTTTGAGTCTAACGCGAGTTAGGCGGCCGGTAGCGTATAAAATGGAAGTCATTTCATACAAAAATCTAGATTGGAGGGTGTTCCGAGAGAGATTAAATGCCGCCACGGTCATTCGAAGACAAATTGATTCCGTCCAAGACTTGGAGGACGGAGTGAACTCAATTACCAGGAATATCCAGCGCGTCAGAGACGAACTATGTCCGAAAGAAATGCGACTTATGAGTTTCGTGAATGGGCTCGGCACGGGGGATGGCTCTCTGTGGAAGCTCTCGAGACAGGTTTGCAGGGGTCCGACTGAGATCCCCGCGATTCGTCATCAGGGCGAGGATTTACTGAGTGGTCAGGCAAAGGTTGAGGCCTTTGCGGACTTTCTCGAGGGATTACACGTAGAGATACCGGATACCGTGCCATTGCACGCACATATCACGGAACGAGTAACGCCGTTCTTAAACCACCCTTATCCAATCCGCCCCCTGCAGTTAGGAAACTTCTTGTCACCCCAGCCGAGATACGCGATGATCTTAGACGCCTGCCAAAGAATAAGGCGCTGGGACCTGATACTAGCCCGAACCTTCTCCTCAAAAACCTTCCCAAGAAAACCCTGGCACATTTAATGCACATTGTAAACGCTATTCTGCGCCTGCAACACTTTTCTAGGTCGTGGAAGATCGCGCGAATAGTGCTGTTCCCTAAGCCCGGGAAGGACGCCTAACTCACGAGCTCCTACAGGCCAGTCTCTCTGGTCAACACGATGAGCAAGCTTGCCGAAAAGCTCGTACTACCCAGGATTAACAAGGCCGCCTTGAACCTCCGTTTCCTGCCGGAGGAACAGTACGGCTTCCGCAGCGCGCATAGCACGAATATGTTCGCTGCGAAAATAGCGTCCGATATATACGAGGGGTTCAATGACGGGCATTGCACCGCCTTGTTACTTCTGGATATAGAGCGTGCGTTCGACCGGGTATGGCATAACGGCCTATGTTATAAACTATTCATCACGCACGAATTCCCGCTGCATTTGACAGCGCTACTTGCTTCATATCTGGCCGGGCGCTCCTTTTCGATGCGCATTAACAGTGCAAATTCAACTTTGAGGCTGATCCGAGCTGGCGTCCCACAGGGAACAGTGCTATCACCGCAGCTATTCAGAGAGGCCATGACTCAATATTGTTTTAAACGTCTGGGCATCTAAATGATACTTTTGACAGTTCATTTAATTTAAAATATACCTTTTTATCGTCTAAAATCCGTTTAAATACGATTTTAAATGGCAAAATTGTATTAAAATCCGAAATTTCCGGACTTTTTTAGGACGATAGCCGTGGCTTCGGACGAATTTGTCGTGTATTTTGAAACGAAAATTCATTTTAAATTCAACCGTCTATTAAAAATAAGCTGTGCTATGGATCCAAATACACTGCTAATATAATATAATGAAAATCTAATACCGCCATAGCGAGCGGCTAGCTTTTTAGAAGCGCCATTTGAGTCGTTCCAATAGCGGCCGTCCTGGATTAGCTTGCTCCTCAATCCGCACGAGTTATAATGTCACATCGGTTTACACATTCCGTCCCATTTGCCGAGATTTACCCTCATACCGCCGCGTAAGATCAATAATATTAACAAATATTTGAGAGATCTAAATAGTGACACTAATATTAATCTAAGATTTCTAAACTACCTTGGGTCCAAAATGTATAATGTTCTTACTGAAGAATAAGGAATTTTAATCTTGGCTGTATGTTTTAGATAGTACAAACCTTATACGGAAATTTATCGTCTTTTATTTCACTTAGCAGTGGAAACACATTTCCTGTGATATATTTGATTGTGGTTAGTGTTTATTATGGTTGTTGTCCTATTATACGGACCTTCAGTCATCTAGGTGTATTTAATGAAAACTTAATTATCTTTACACAAGCATAACGAAAAGTATTGTACTTTATTTCGGAATAATTATTGAATCTGATTAATAGGTAAATTGATTTGATTTGACTATGTAACCAAACCATAGCATAAAGAGCATAGCAAAACCACTCCGCCTGAAACCCCGTGTCGAGATAGGGGCTGCTGCGCACCTAGACACCATATTCTCATCAGCTCGAGCTAACAGTTTCATGTTGACGCATAGTGCGAGAGTACAGATTCGGAGTCGGTAAATTTGTGATTATTGCATGAAAATTAAATATTATGAGTGACATTAGTAGTGGAATAAGTCGCTGTGCGGCAATAAAGTGTACGAACAATTAAAAAAACTGTAATTTTAGTTTCTCCAGGTTCCCACTAGATGTGAGAAGGTATGCAGTTACAGATTTTTATCGAAATAACAATATAAAGTATATATAATAAAAATTAAAAATAACAATAGTGGCCTAGACAACAAAACCAATAGGTAGATACTTTGCTAGTGTCAAGGTCCTGTTTGTCATACCTATTGTGAAATTTTGTAGTACGTGGTATAATTTCACATGTTGAAGAATTTAAAAAAAAATGCATGCAAAAGCATAATGAGACTCATATGATATTTCATTACGATACAGGGTTATAATCAATCAAAATGCAACATCAGAGTAATATTCGATCAATATCAAAGATTGCTATGATCACGACATTTAAAATTTATCAATTTTGACGTTAATTGTTACTATTTGCATAGGAAATTTTAAAAGATAAAGTACTTATTTTTTATTATTATGACTGGTCCTAGAGAAAATAGTGTATGCAACTCTCATTAAATGGCTATTAAGACACTCGCATTTCGTAATTCTCATACTCGTGTATTATGTACACATATTTTTTTTAACAAGCAACCAACGCGATAACGATGTACTTCATTTTGACCTTACATAATAATTTCACATACACATGCAGAGCATTTAAAAAATTGTTCAGCATTATTTCCGAATGAAAGAGTTTTCTTGTAACTATACTAGGCACATAAAAAATTGCAAATCCGGTCCCGTTTAATTCTTAGCGGGCCGCCATAGCCTGGCCGTCGGCTGCTGCATTGGAGGGGGTGATATGCGCGTAAAAGTTTATTATTTTTACAACATAGGAACGAAGCGAGAGTGGGTTTGCTGTATGTTATATATGCTGTGACCAAACTATACAAAAATTTACTTGTCCCAATATAAGCGGTTTCCCAGATATTTTACCATTCAGTATTCATTTTAAATGAGGCACTATGAAGTTATACTAACAGTAACATGATAAAAATAAATAAAAAGATACAAATGCTTTACAACAAAAACACGAAGGCGCAATTTGCGTGAAAAAATGGTAAACCTGTCAACATTGTCGCTGCCATTTTCCGATCGAACATAAGGATTTGTAAGTAGAAGTCCATTTTTGAAGTGGAGTTGCTATTATAGCGGGTTAGAAGAAGGGGGAAGACTTTTCTCCACAAATGAAAATGCCAATCTTTAGTTTAAGAGTTATGCATTTCGATGAGTTCACTCATCATCATCAGACTCACACACTACTTAGCTATAATGTTGTATGTTTACATAGCAA
>JAEQML010079967.1:0-11773 GCA_016904865.1 Pissodes strobi | reverse complement strand
AAATATCTCCTTCGCATCGTGAAGGAGTAGAAGAAAAGAACACCCTACTAGCTGAAAACTGTAATTTATATCAAGAAAAAGCTGAGTTGTTAGAACACACATAACCTAAACAAAGAATTTTCCACAAAAAAATGTAATCAAGCCGGTAAAAAAATCCTATTCAACCTGAAGAACTTTAAACAAGACACGATGGTTCGATCTGTCGAATTTTTTCACTGACAGCTGCTCTGTCGTGACGTAGCCACGCGCGAAATTTGCCGCGAAAGGCTTGCCGTATAGGGTTATCCAACGAGGACTAGACAAGGCAAGAAATCCATCGGTCAAAATGCGTTGCCAGGAATGTTCGTCATCAAAGTCGAAGACCCGAGGGAACTTTGAAACGTTACCTTGGAAAGCAATTGAATGACCTTATTTTGTTCCAGAGTGGAAACACACAGTAAAATGCCGTTTTCGGCGAAAAATAAGCTTCTTGCGTCATTGTCGGTGTTTCATGTGCCGCAGGCAAAATTTCAGATATTTCTGGAAGAGAACACGCCCTGAAAAAAAGTATAAAAGAAAATTTCGGTAGGAAGAAGCAGAGTCACACTTTGAATCTTACAGTATCTAGTTACTCTGCCCAAATGGGTACCGGGTAGTCTTAACAAATCACTTATAGGGCGTTATAATGCCTGATTAGGTCTAGACAAAGTTTGAGTATAAAGTTAATTTTTCTATATCTGTTACTATGGTCACAGTATTGGCCTCGTCGAAAGCAGTGTCTCAGAGACGCGGGAAAAGTCTAAGAAATTAAATCATATTCATGTCGACGGCCGGAAATTAGCGAATAGAAGCATTGTGTGAAATTCGTCACATATCGAACCAGCAGGTGGTGAACAGGGGTGAAAAAGGTTTCAACGACAGGTTCGATTGTGAGATTAGAAACTAGAAAGACAGTAAATTAATGTTCAAAATCGTAATGTTGTTATGCCTGTTTTATTCGATAATATTGTTTATGAATGTACTCTAGAATTGTATGCGTATTCCGTTTAACCATTAACGCTAGTACCTCCCTATAAATTGTCTTTACCAGGGTATTTTATTTGCTACATTTTAACATGAGAAAAACCATTAAACAAATCTGCTAGCGTTACTCCGTATTTCATTTCTTTGAAAATTTAGAATTTAAATCCGCAAGTATTCATGAATTAACTTAAGCTCTAGAAATTGTTGCTGAAAAATAAATCACTGCGGAAAACAGATCTGGCTAATTCAATTTCTTTATTAGTCCATAAATGCGTGACTGACTAGATTACTTATCTTGCTTGCAGAAAAACATGTATTATTACTCTAGGAAAGTTAATACATGGAACAAAATTCACAGTAATTTAATAGTAATACCGGCGAGAACTATTTTTTTTATTTGGTTGAAAAGATGAAACTTGAAAGTATGGGACCCGTAGATACGAGGTCGTATTAAAAATTAAGCGAATAAATTAGGCCACTACTAAAATGCTCCCTTTCAACTATTTTATCAATTTAAAACATTGACGTGGCTTACATTTATTTAATTATTTTAAATATAGTGAATAGAACTGAGAATAGAAATTAAGTACTGGTAAGAGTCAGAATGTGGTTTTAACAAGGTAGCGAAACATGCGTGTTTGCCCAAATATAAAGGAAATTATTTTATTAAATTAGAATGTCAACACACTGGTACTGCGAACCCGGTCACAGCTAATGAACAGAGATTGACGACAAGGCCGAAAAATACAGTAAGTAAAGGATTAGTATACGTAGCCCGAGGCCTGAGCGGTTAACCAGCATTTCACCAGGTTCCGTGATGGGGCAAGGAGGGAAATTCGTGGCGTAGAGTGAACCTTCTATAGAATACCATTGGTAGAACTAGTGCGGCACAACTACAAAATGTGTATACCATTGGACAGTGCAGGAGACTATATATAAATATATGTAGTTACTCCAAATATGAAAAAATAATAATAAGTTAAATACAATTTTAGTCACGGCCTGTATGATTTGCTAAAAAAAAAAATATTCGACTACTCAGTGACGCCTTCGGCCTTCCGGATATCAGCACTGAAATTCTCGAAAAATCAAAAATACTTTTTCGGTGAACAATTCAATAAGAAAACGCAAAATATTTTAAGGATTTAATCGATGGCGCAATAAAGGCAATAATAAGTCTCTCAGACCACGTTAGGGTTCTAAGGTCATAGTCACCCTTTTCTACTTCTGGAAGGTCTCCCTAATATACATTCACTAAGCACCGGCAATTCACTGGGTTCTTATTAGATAAAGGTCCGCTCGGCTAAAAAATTATCGGCAATCGAACGCAACGAGAAGTTTCTCTAGACTGACGGCCCCCTTATTTTAAACTAATAATTAAACCCGTTGAAGCAAAAAATAAGGTACAACGCGAACAACACTATTTTATGAGAGACACGGACCGGCAACACTTATGACGAACTGAACTCTACCACTCAAAACGCTAGTGACGAAACACGAATACCCAAAAGAATCGAATGAATTTCCTATGAATCTCGGGGTCTATATTTATAGGAATTGTCTCCCTTCTTGGCCCTCCAGCCATCTGCATCGACGCAGTATGGGTTATACTCAAAACACGGTGCCCTTCCGAACCCTGCCGATTCTGCCCGAAGTGCAGCCCTTTAGGGAAACACAACTTTCTCAGGGAAATTCTTCCACCCGGGCTCAGAAAGCACATGGAAATTAGAGATAAAAGACCGATCTGACCCCTCTAAAAAACACGCGACCCTCTTTCGTCACTAAAGCCCTTCTTGACAGCGCATTCCAACGTCCTACTCTGGGAACTTCAACGCCCCACAGCATCACACCCTCTGAACATAACTCCACCAAACTCGCTCAGCGGCAATTGGGGAAGTTCCCCTCCAGTCCAAGGTGATATTCTGCACGATCAACAACCTTCTTCCGCATCGTAATTTTTTGCACAAAAACAGGTGTCTGTTTTGCCAAAAAACGATTGGCAGCCATTCAGTAAACGAAGCCGCATATTATTGAAGCTCAGGGTTATACAAAGCCCCCAATCAAAGTTTCACTCCAATCGGTTCAGCCGTTCATCCCCCAGGGTGCAATTCCCAATGAAAAATTCCAAAGCTCCTCGCGTCGCTGTTATACAACGGAAATCAATTATATTCGCACAGTGATAATTTAAGTGTGCCAGCTTTCCGTCTGTACCACAGCTTTTCCGCTGGACCGTTACCTTCTTAGGGTAAAATTCGTCCTCGGGAAAACTATGTTCTTGCCATTCTGGCGAATGCGCTATTTTAATTCAACTAAATTTCCCTCTATATGCCGTACTTGGCGGCATAGATAAGGGTTAGGCGGGTCTGAAAGGCGTGAAGACCCATATGCGAGTATATTAATGAAAAACGTCATTGGGAAAAGCAGCTTTTTCGACAACCGGTACTATGTAACAAAATATTAATAAAATATGTAATTGAGCAAACATTGTATCCAGAACTCTCTTAAAAAATCCCTTTTCCTAAAAATTAAAATTGAAAACAGAAAACAGCGGTCTTGAATCCGTCAGTAATCTGTCGTTCCCCGGTCCAACATCTCCGAATCGTTACATTTTAACTCCATACGCTCCAAGATCACGTGCTCGAAAATCCACTCGTACTCCACTCCAACTCCATTTTAATACCCGAACCCAGCTGTAATGTGCAGTCGGGCGCTTCCGTTTCTATTTGCACAAATCGAAATCTCCAGAAATCTCAATGACGCGTAACATTTCGGGCGAGCTCTCGAATCTATATGTCTTTTTTAAAGAAGGAAAGAGGAGAAGAGATGCAAGACGTTTATTGACAATGACACAATTTAATTTAGCACGTTTTAGCGCCAAAATTTAATTTTTTAATTAGTTTTAGCTAGTGGTAGTGCGTGTATTTGTTTAGATAATAAAAAAATATCCAAATATCTATGTTATTATTTTTACATAATTATTTTCCTGCAATCAGCGTAATGTGCTTCACCAAACTATACATATTTTTCATAGAGGGTAACGGACGGTAAAATAGATATACATTGTACAATTTCAATTACTTTTTTTTATTAAAAATGCTCCTGCGATTGTTTGAAAATTTGGCATGACATTTTTTATTTAATAAATCTGGTTTGGTTCCTGTACGAATTAGTGTCGATGTCGGTAAAAAGGTTATATACAAAACCGGTTATTTTCCAATCAGTTAACCTCACCTAGATTAACCGGACTTTAAAAATAACTGGTTAAAAATTAACCGGTGTTTTCTCAATAACCGACCAACTCTAGAGCGGCTAATTGGCATTTTAAGATCCTTAACAGGCATATATAGTGCGCCAAGCGAGTGAACCTTAACAACGACTGAAGGGGGTAGAGGACTAGCACGTAAAAAATCTTGCCTTCCCATAGGCGCACGAGGTTATTCTTACCATATTATTATTGATAATATTGATTAGTTTAAGACGTTAAAATTAATTATAGTTTTTTTATATTACAGTCTTATAGTACAAAATATGTCATATAATAATATCTCATTTTTATAATAAGGATAGTCTTCTATGATATTATTTGTTGTATATTACAGAAATATGTTGTAGGAATAAGTAGAGTTCGTTTCTCGAAGGTTTTGTATTTACGTCATTGATGACGTCGCTCAATTTGGAAAAAAACGGTTTATCGTAGCTAATTCATATAAATTCTCTAGCATTCAATTTTTGTATTAAAATTTAGGCAATATTGAAGCAAGTATGTTCCAAAACGCTCGTTATAGAACGTTCGGAATTGTTTTGTAATAAAAATTTTAATTTAGAGAGTTCAGTTAAGAGAGTTATCCGAAATATATAAAAATTTGTTAACCGCGTATAATAATCACCAAATGCAAGAAAAATATAAGAAAGGTTAAACATCTTCAAATATATCATCAAATTAAGGGTCTGATGATATATAGCTTGTGTCGATTTTGCAAATTTTCTTTTTTTTCGCTAGAAAAGAGGTGTCCTATAAAGCCAAAAAAATTGGAGGATTCGCCACATTTGAGCCGAAAAAATATCCGCGTTTTGAGCCTAAATTGCCCTAGAAGGCCAAACTTCCACTACGACTTTCCCAGGTGTAACGTGAAAATATTGAAATTGTAACGTAAAAATAATGAAATTTTAATAACCGACACCGGGGGCCTGGCACAGTGTTTCCAAAAGTTGCACAATGTCTTATGGGGAATAACAGTCTTGTTTACTATTTAAGTATATTTAATATTCCACTTCACGCATGACCCTCCGCTCGGTTCGGGTTACGCCCCCGGAGCGAGCGGAGGGCCATGTATGAAGTGAAATACTTGACGAATATATACATACAAAGGAATAGTGTAATCGAATAAATGTTTTTTTATTCCGATGAATGGATGCAAATGCACATTGAACAATCATCCAAGCAGCCACGTTTACCATACGGAGGGCAATGATATCATTATGGCAGGATCGACCATCCCTTCATCTTCATTCAATCGGACTACAGAGGTCTGTTCAATAATTCACACTTTTTGCTCTGAGCACGAACTTTTTACACTTTTTGCCCTAAACGTGTTTTTTAAATAAGAGATGACACGATTATTAAAGTGAGATAAAACATCGGTGACGTCATCATAATTTGCACTATTTACTCTTCCCTATGGGCAGGTGTAAAAAGTGTAAGTTTGCGCGTCAAGCGTGTTTTAAAATTATGTAATGGCAAATGACAGAAAAAAGTCGGTTTTGTTTTGTAGTTTTGTTCAGTTGAGTTTTGTTCCCCGTAAAACTTTATTCATAGACCAAGATAAAACACTTCTTATTCTATGTTTTGGTTATCCGCTGTTTTTGCTTGAAAAAAAGGCCTTACAAAAAATGTCTTGTCTTTATTTTCGCCACTTAGGTCGTATTCATCCTCGTCTTCAGATACAAACAGATCTATGTCGTCTATGCGTATTCCATTTTATCAGAAAGAAAACAATCACACATACAATATTATAAGAGATAGGTAAACAAACGTAAAATACGAAAACGGTAGGTGACAGATGAGTGATGACAAACACCGCTCGAACTAGAACAAAATGCGTTTTTTAAATCCTTCCCAGTTCATGAACTGAACATGAACTCATGACGCAATAATTAGGTGCAGAATGGGCAAAAAGAGCAAAATATTGAACAGACCTCTGGTGGTCTCGGTCAACAGCAATATGTCCTGACATGACCACGTTGCTAACGTCGCAAAATCAGCCTCCCAGAAGCTTGGTACGCTATTTCGCAATTAAAAATTTATACACTACAACTGAAAACACCTAGAACATCGCTTTACAAGAACTCCTTTGTCTGGCGCACTGCATCACTGTGGAACTCACGCCCAAGACGCATATTCGGATGTAACAAGCAAGATGTCCATTCGACTATGCCGAACGTTTCTTCATATGTGACGTGCACGATAGCATTTAGTCGGATGTCGTGACTGTTACATAGAATCAACAAATAAGTCTTCAATTATTTAAACACTTCATGCATGGCCCTCCGTTCGCTTCGCTCTCTATACGGGGGCTGAACAAATAGAAACTAACCAGATGCTAACCAAAACTAACCCAAAATTTTTATTTTATTTTTTTTTATTTTGGTTTAGTTTTGGTTAGCACTTGGTTAGTTTCTGTTTGTTGAGCCCCCGTAGCGAGCGAAGCGAGCGGAGGGCCATGCACGAAGTGTTAAAATAATTGAAGACTTATTTGTTGATTCTATGTAACATTCACAACATCTGACTAAATGCTATCGTGCACGTCACATATGAAGAAACGATCGGCATTGCCGAATGGACATCTTGCCTGTTACATGCGAATATGCTACCAGGACAACTGTTCCCCAAACTAACTATTCAAGAACCGTGTCAATCAACATCTTCGCACACACACCGCTCGTCGAGCAATATAGGATGTGCTACTGCCATAAAAAAATTATTCACCTAAATAAAAAAAACAGTAGAGACACTTATAGCACAGCTTATTCACTACCAGCTAGTCAACTCTATCGAAATCGGAAAGTTGGAGTGACAGGCACTGCGCCCTGAGCGGTTCAGTTCCACAGTTGAATTTAAAATGAATTTTCGCTTCAAAATACATGACAAATTCGTCCGAAGCCTCGGCTATCGCCCTGAGAGGTTCGGAAATTTCGGATTTTTATACAATTGTGGGTTTTAAAATAGTTTTTAAACGGATTTTAAACGATTAAATAGTTATTTATTCAACAAGTGTGTAAAGTGAACCTTTTTTTATGAATGGGAATTTTGATAAAAAAATTTAATTGAAATTGAACAAAAAAGGGTACTTTACACATTAGTAGCATACAAAATTTTTTTCACTACTGAAAAATATATGAAAAAACAAAAATATTATTAAATTACTTTACGCACTAGTGCGTAAATTTAATTATTTTACACACTAGTGCGTAAAATATATTATTTTACGCATTGCCTTAAATGTCAAAAAATATGTCAGATTTACTTTACGCACTAGTGCGTAAAATAACTTATTTTACGCACTGCACATTAAAAAAGCCTATTTTACGAATCTTAGAGAGTGCGTAAATTGAGTACTTTACGCACGGCAGTAGAAAAAGCATATTTTAAATTAAACGAACTGTCAAAAGTATTATTCAGATGCCCAGGCATTTAAAACAATATTAAGTCATGACCCCCTTATAAAATTTGCAAAACTTGGTTATTGACTTTTCCAAATCAAAGGATGCTGTCGCAAGATGACTAGCTGGTAGTGAATAAGCTGCGCTTATAGCGCACCATTTTTCTAATGAATTTTGCTAACGAAACTATAGTAAACGTCTGGCAACAGTGTGCCTTTTTAAAAATCTTTGTTTTGGTTATTGTGACAGTTGACAGTAAAAAGGAGGATGGATATTTACAAGTAAAATTTAATTTTGTTTAATGGGGCTATGGCTATGAGTCGCTTTAAATTAGGACCGGAACAAAACGGAGGTCTCTCGTTCGACGCAAATGTATCCTAGTTAATATTTTCACCCGACAATTGATTTTCAGATGTGTTTTGTCTATATTTCTAGGGCTTTTGTGAAGTGGTGCTGAAAATTTGTGTCAAAACTCGAACTTTGAGGGTATTTTTTCGGTTCAAATGTAGCGGATCTTCCGACTTTTTTGGCTTAAACTACTATACACTATACACCCCCTTTCTAGTGAAAAAAGAGAATTTGCAAAATCGACAAAACCTATATATCACCAGACCCTACAAACCTAATAATATAAATAACCACACAGTTCGGCATCGGCAATTTCCACGCCAATGGCTAAAGCAACTCGTCGAAATTTTAAAATATGTAAAAAAAATTAGGTGTTGGTCTAGGGTCAAAGTGTATTAAATATATCCTGCGGCCAATCACAAAACTGCCTCCCAGCTAAAAATCAAGTAAACGTCGCACTGTTGCCTATTGTCGCGTATTTTAAATAGCTTGAAGGCGAATGAAATATAAACATTATAAATATTATAGTATACTTATTCCATATTCCGTGTTTCCCTGTGTAAATAAAATAGTAAATAATAGAAGACACTAGTATTAAGGAAAATAACAAAATTAAGTATTCAAGTAGGAAATATAAATATTTAATTCACTATAGGAAACTAGACAGAAAATAAATTAGGATTATTGGGAAAAAAATGTGGCAGCATCTAAATATGCGAGGACATTTTTTGCCCGCATTCTTTCTGTCCAGGTTCTTTTATTTGGCAAACAGTATATATATAAACTTTTTAAGTATATGTTAACAGGCGTAGCCGACTATATCAAACTTGGCCTCTCCGCCTCTCCTATTGGTCGATTCGCATCGCCCTCTGTTCGCTTCGGGGGCTCAAGAAAAGGAAACTAACCAGCTGCTAACCCAATCTAACCCAAGACATACCCAAAATCAAGAAAAATAGCTGGTTCGAACCCGTGTTTTCCAGGTGAGACCCAACGATTTAAACCTCTACACCACGAGAGCTCTTACGAGAAGTTGATTGCATCCCGAAGACATATTGTAATACGAGATGGATCGACCAATAGGAGAGGCCGATTTTGATATAGTCGACTACGCCTGTAAAGGATCTTTAAACGCCGCTAATTGCAGTCGCAAATTTTATTTTTATATAAGTATTATCTATGATTTTAGCCACTGACCACTGGCGATGCATGAACATTGACTGGCTTAACGGCAGTATGAAGCTCTGTATCATGCCTAATGTTAGCAATGTAGTTAAGTTACCACTGTAATCAATCAAATGAATATATGTTATGATGCAATTCTACTTTTTGAAACATGTACATACCTGACTGCAGGTTACCTACTTGAAAATTAAGAATGGCCGTGGTGGTCTTGGTCTAGAGGTTTAGATGGTTGGGTCTCAATTTTGTGGCTATCGGCGGCGGCTCGGGTTCGAACTCCGTAGTTTTTTTTTTTATTTTTTTACGGTTAAGTTTCTAAACAGTTCTTTTCCTGATTTTGGGTATGTCTTGGGTTAGTTTTGGTTAGCAAACAGTTTTTTTCTTGATTTTGGCTATGTCTTATGTACGTTTGGGTTAGCCCCTGGTTAGTTTCCTTTGCTTGAGCCCCCGTAGCGAGCGGTAGTGAGCGGAGGGCCATACGAAAAGTGAAATATTACTTATTGTAATACGTGCCCGTACTTTGGATGCATTTTTTACGAAATATAAAGCAGCTTGCATGTTTCCTCGAATACATAACATAATCGTGTCGGGAACTATTCTAGACCGGCGCGACCTAGCGACTAGTTGAGAACATTGTCACATACCACACTGGTATGTGAACATTGTAAGTAAATTTTCTTCATTATGGTGGGTCCTCATGTGCCTAATATTACGCCAGCGTACCGACGTTATGCGATCTGGTTGGTTAAGCAATACACGTGATATACACGGCGCCATTTCATTGCGCTGTCAAATTACTCCGGAGATTCGGAGTTACACTGAAAAGTTGGATTTTGTACAACTTTTTATCGTAAAAGCTGTCAACGGCTGTTAATTTCGTAATTCGGAATATTCGGGTTTTGTTTACCGATCATCTGATCTGATTTTTTTAAACATTATATTTATGAATCTGATGCTGCGTTAAAGAGATGTTTTAGTTGATTTTCATCAAGCTATGGACGGGATAAATAATTATTAATATAACTATCTACCCTTTCATGTTCTTCCAATTTTTGTACATTACGTATAGCTTGGTAATTTTTTGTCAATATGCGTTTTCATCGGCAAGAGAACATTTAAGCTCAACAACTAATGGCCCAATTGTAATTGGGGTAAAGGTGACTGTGGAACTATATAACGAAGTAATTCACTATCCTTATTTGCCATTGTTATTTTTGATTATAGTAGTAGTACGTACTAATAAGTAGTAGTAAACTCCCTGTTGGTCTTTTGCATGAGCAAATTCAGCCAGAAAAGACCTCTATCCCGGCTTAGTTAGAGCTGGGGTGACTCATCCCAGATAAGTTACACCTTGATGGATAGAGATACTATTTTTGGAGCCTCCAGTATGTCTAGTATATACTCCTGGGACTCCGACTGGTGCATGCACGGCTTGTTTAAGGTTCGAACATCACCAGCTGGACATTCACACACATTAATATCTTGTACATGCACGGCTAGAGTTTTATGCAAAGGGGCTTCACACAATGCAGATATAACCAGTTGCTGTCAGAGAGACTTCCCATCTCACCAGGGCCCACAGCCCCGATCTCCTTCAGATCACGTAATCATGTGCAAGATTCTGGAAGAATCTTCGTAGAAATCAACCCTACATTAAGCGACCCACCCTAAACACTGTCCTAACCGGCCACGATTTCCCTTTCGAACCGACGGGGCCCTCAACGCTTTCTGTCGTGAATCACGTGCACTTCCCGTGCAAAGTCAGGTTAGAAAAACCAGACTCCCTTTCCACGTCCGAACACCGCAAGCTCCAAAGCGGAAGTCCGTTATATTTGGTTATAGTAGTTAGTACGACTCGCTGTTGGCCTTTGCGTGAGCAATTAGGCCAGTAACGAACCCTTTTCGGATTTAGCAAGAACTGGAGCGACCTTTCCAGATTGGTTACACCCTCGTGGACAGAGATACTATTTTCAGACCCTCCAGTATGTCGAGTATGTACTCCTGGAGGCTCTGACTTGTACATACACAGCTTGTTTTAAGGTGCGAACACCACCGGTTGGACGTTCACAAACATTTAAATTTCGTACATGCACGGGGCTCAAACCCCCGGCTGGACGTCAGATTTTTCCTCGGAGAATCAAAACGGTCCCCGAACGCTCACCATGCGCCCCCCAAACTGGTAATAATATGTACATGAAGCTGAAGACGAAAGGGTCGATACCCGACACAAGTTCATTCGACCGAGAGCGAAGCGGAAGTTTATTTTTGGCTATGTTTATCATGTTGTCGTAGATTAGGTAAGTTTTACGCGTCGTCCTACATGAGAGGTTTGCAGCGAACGCGAATCAGTGGCGATGCGGTGCGGAAATATTAAATTTTCGCACCGCATCGCCACCGCTGCAAATCTCTCACGTAGGACGACGCGTAAGCATGTTGTTGACGCGACTCCGAAACACATACGCTTACCACAGAATAGCCAAGAATTGGCTATTTATTTTGTGCGCTTACATTCTTACATTGGAACGAATACGACGTTACGTCAAAACGCGCGTAATATACGTTACGCCGACGATACGCACATGGG
>JAEQML010079963.1:0-11774 GCA_016904865.1 Pissodes strobi | reverse complement strand
AAGGACGAAAACAAGAATTTCGATTTCCATGGGCAAACTAGCGACAGTGTTCCAAGCGGAAATAACAGCAATAGAACAGTGTGAAAAGGAAATAAAAAGAAGATACAGTTGCAACAAAACAACAATTGCGATCTTCTCCGACAGCCAAGCGGCAATAAAAGCCGTGGAATCCAACAAAATAACATCGAAATTGGTACTGGATTGCCACAATGCTCTGAATGACATAGGAAGTCAACATAGAGTGACACTATCATGGGTACCTGGGCATGAAGGCTATCAAGGTAATGAAATTGCCGACGAAATAGCCAGAGAAGGCTCGTCTAGGCACATGATAGGACCAGAACCGTTCTGCGGGATAGCCAAACCAATCGCTAAAACAGACATAAAGAAATGGATAGCAGAAGAATCCCGAAAATGGTGGAACAACACTTTGGGACAAAGACAGGCCAAGGAATTTATAATAGGTCCATCGGCCAAACTATCAACAGACCTGCTAAGCTACGGCAGGAAGGCTGTCAGGATATTGGTGGGTCTGCTGACGGACCACTGCCGGCTGAAAAAGCACCTAAGCGTCATAGGTTTGGCAGAAAATAGCGAATGCAGGTTCTGCCAGGAGGAGGAGGAGACGGCATCTCACGTGCTATGCCACTGTGAAGGCTTATCGAGAGTGCGCTCCCAACTGCTTGGCGTACCTAAACCAGAAGCTAATAGCTACACGACGGAGCCACTATCAAGGTTGTGGGGTCTAATCAGAAAGACAAAACTGGATGAAGCTCTATAATATGGAGAGAGTCACAATAGATCCGTCGGGTCGCGGTGACAAGTAGGCTCAAAGGCCATCTCTCCCAATCTGTAATCTAATCTAATCTGAGTCACACTCTAAATGTCGACACTTGTCCTTGTCATAATTGTTTTATTTATTTTTTTCATAAAAAACAAAAAAAAAAACATGTTTTTGAAGCGTTTTTTTTTCAAATTTCAAAAAAAAAGGCGAAGGAATTCAGCTACGAGGTCGGAGATGGAAACAATTGGAAGAAAAAGTGCTTTATGGTTGAAAAATAAACATTTTTCAAAAAATGGAAGAAATTGAAAAAAAAACGTAAAAAAAAATCAGGTCCTGTATTTCCTGGATAATAAGAAACAAAAGACTTATTATGTAATGAAGGTTGCATGTCGTTTGGCATCTGTTAATAATCACATTCTCTTGATTTATTTTTCTTTTCGCTTTTCAGATTTTGAAAATTTTTGTTATGCAGGGTGTTGAGTGCAAACAATATTTTTTGCTTTCTCCGGGAGCGGATCTAATTTTAATTGTTCCGGCATTTTATCCAAGATAATATAACTTGAATCAATTATTAAAAAATACCCTATATCGCAGTAACGAACGAAGAGATGTTACTAAAAAACATATGCTGTGGATAAAAGGACCTTTTATCTATGAATCACCCTGTATACCCGAGGAGAATCTCGCATCCAAAAGTTTGCATTGCTCGATTTTGATCGGCGCTTCAAAATGCGAACGTAAGTGGAAAATAAATGTAGTTTTCATTGTAGTGGGCCCAAAGTCACATATATTATTTAATCTGAGCCAAAGCAACGAATGTTTGTAAATATAACCTAGTTTTGGCTCTGTTTTCTTTCTCGTCGTCATGCACTTTTAATCATATTATATCAAAATTTGCTATCCGTCTCTCATTCATACATTTATTGGTCCATGCAATATTACGTAGACATCCTGACACACCAGCAGCTTTGTGCTTTACTAATTTGATACGAAAATTATTTGGCTTGAGATATATTTGCACTCCAGCACTCAAATATCTAAATTCCATTTACTATTCTAGACAGGCGTCTTATATGCTTTAGTGATGATTCTATAGTATTTTTAATACCCATTTGGAATAACTATATTTATCAATCATTAATCAGGTGAAATAAAAAATTACCAACAAAAATGAAAGTTGATTACTAATTAGATTTTCCGTCAAGAGATTGATGCCTGTTAATGCCATTCAATAATGCAAAAATACACTACCAAACTGCGATATTCCGATGAATCCAGAAAACGTATGCTTAATGTAGTAAGTTATTTTCAAAATGATTTAGGATCTCGATTTAAGGCAATTCAAAAAACGGCCGAAGCCCTAAAAGTTCCACAAAGCACATCATACAGCCTACAAGATCCAAACATAGGAACGGACTTCGAATTTAGAAGGAATATGTCTGGAAACGTTTCTCGGAGCAAAACTCGAATTACGAAGAATACTCTGCATTGTTTAAGGGAAATAGGTAATTGACAAAATGTATCCCCGAAAGGAACATATTACTTTGGAAACAATTTACCGTTAATTTGTTGAACAATCACCAGAAATTAAAATTTCAAAAAGCTCCTCATATTTCTGAATTAAGAAAATGAGCTTTAGCTTCAAAAAGCAGAACGGAAGAAAACATTTATTGGAAATGACTGGAATCAGATTGAAGAGAATTTAATTTTTAAATAAATATCTAGGTGTTAAAAAGGAGAATAAACCGGTTTTTCTGGAGGAGATATATGGGTTCTTAGCAAAAGGGGGGATAGAAGAATATTGCAGGATGGTAGTAAATATAGTAATTAAAAAACTGGAAGTGAGATACGTTACGTAATTGTTCATGCCGGAAATAAAAATTGATTTGTGACAAATGCATCCCTAATTTTTAAATGTAATATGAAAACAAATGATTATCACGATAATATGAATACCGTAAATTTTGAGAAGTGATTTAAATCAAATCAAATATGCTTTTTTGTCAGAAGACTTCCTCTCATTGACAAAGCTGTTAAAAATATATAATTATTACAATATAGTGTCATTCAATATCCAGTTGGCAATGAAAGGGATCCTAGATTAGCAGTAATTCACACGTACCACCATTAAAACAGAATTTTATCCACAATACCGAAATATAATTTTTGCACTCGACGCGCGTTTCGCTAACCGTGTTAGCATCATCGTCAGGAGATGATTAAAACAGTTTTAATCATCTCCTGATGATGCTAACATGGTTAGCGAAACGCGCATCGATTGCAAAAATTCTGTTTCGGTATTGTGGATAAAACCCTGTTTTAGTGCATTTTGCCGAAGTTTCCAAACCCCCAACATAGATGGTACGTACAACCATAATTTTAAGATCTACAAAAAGCAAAAATATACATACGCAAACATTAAAATAGTAAATGTTAATATATAAACACAATAAAACGCAATCACAAGTCAAAGCACAAAAAAATACACGAAAAGATGAAGTATCAAACAGCAAAGAAAACAAAATATAAATATTAAAATAAACCATCACATCAGTAGTCTGGATTTGTCAACCAACAGAAAACAAAGGCAGAGCAAAAATCTACAACCCATCAACGTGAAACTCGTCAAAGGAGTAATAGGCCTTACTCAAAAATAGCCTGTTAACATGCCTATGAAAATTAATACTACTCCCCAAGCTTTTAAGTTCCAGAGGCAGGTGGCTAAACATTTTTACCCCTTCATATACATCTGAGTTTTTGTCAATGCAGTCTTCGGTATAAGCAGTCCCAATTTGTCGCTATTGAATCTTGTTACGCTTGCCGCACCGATGCCCAAACCCCTGCATTTACTATGGACCATATCTACAGTCAAAAGAGTATAAACAGAGGTCAAGGTGAGGATCCCCTCCCGAACAAACAAGGGCTTGCGGTGCTCCCTAGAATCGACCTCACACAACCATCGTACTGCTCGCTTTTGGAGTACAAAGACGGATTTCATAAGTTGCTTGCTTGCAAAACCTCAAAATTGTATACCGTATCTGAAATGTGATTCGACGAACCCAATGTTCAGACCCAACTCATTTCTGGTCACCCTCAAAACATAGCATAATCTTTTTCGCACGATCTGTATATGATCCTCAAATTTCAATTTAGTATCAATAAACAGTCCTAAAATCCAATACCTTTATTACTTATTGGGACCCGATTTAGGATTACATCTGATACAAAACACTTAAAAGTCAAAACGTTAATCTTTGCAATATTGAATATCAACCTGAATGTAATGGTATCCCAGCCACAATATTGATATATCATCAGCACATAATGTAAAGGATCTATCGATGCCAATAGAAGCCAGTCGGTAATGTATATAAGAAACGAGAGTGAGCCAAGCATTGAGCCTTGAGGAACCCCATACCCAATGCTTTGACAAACCATTATAACAAAATGTCTCCTACGTTGGGGTTTGGAACCTTCGGCAACATGCACTAAAACAGAGTTTTATCCACAATACCGAAACAGAATATTTGCACTCGACGCGCGTTTCGCTAACCATGTTAGCATCATCAGGAGATGATTAAAACTAAAATTAAAATCTACCTAACTCCCTTTTATACTACTGTTTGCCTAATCAAGCGGAACTAAAAAGAACCAATCCTGGGATCACGCTAGTCACGCTTGATCAACCAATACAATGGACTATACGGAATAGGCCCTCTATCTCTATTTAAACTATTCTTACATTTAATAATTTCCATACTTTCATATGCGTCTAATAATCTCCTATCAGTTATATTATGAATTAATTTTAAATTTTTAATTGTTATTCTATGATTATTATCAAAAGCATGCTCGGCAACACTTGATTTTTCTGTTCTACCATACTTTAAATGAGCTATGTGTTCTTTGAATCTCGTCTGTATAGATCTTCTAGTTTGCCCAACATATTTTTGGTTACAATCCATACATCCAATTTCATTATAACAAAATGTCTGTTAAATACGACTGCAGCAAGCTCAAGATAACACCCCTAAACTCATAATAGGAAAGTTCCTGGAGCAGTATTTCTCGATCGGCGCAGTCAAAAGCCTTCGAGAAATCGCATAACACTGCCGTAGCCACCTTCCCTTGATTCAGATCCAGATACGGCCTCTTCAGAAAGGTAAACACTGCATCGCATGTTATTATTACGAAATCCAAATTGGTTACCGGTCAACAAGTTATGTTTCCAAGGAAAATCCATCATTCTAGACTTTTCTACTATTTTAGACAGTGTTGGAAGATGCGAAATATGACGATAACAAGATGGATCCTCGATATTTCCACTTTAATAGAGGCCTCACGAAGATTGATTGATTGCAACAACGAGAACCCTCAGCCACAATCAGGCATCCAGCCAAATATTTTCAACGAGATATTGTCAATACCAGATGAATTTGTATTTTTGATTTGTTTGAATATACTTTTTATTTCATTTATATCCGTGTGAAACAGGCCAAAGGAGTCGATAACGGAAACATTTTCAAAATAACTGATGGGATCAACATGAGATAAAATTTTAAATGTTAACCTTTCTGCAACCGAGCAATAAAAAACATTAAAATTATTAACATCAATCTCATGTTCCCTGTTAGAACTACCATTGATATCAACTTATTGCAAACTTATAAGAACCATCTTTAATTATAATGGATAACGCAGCTTATCATAGTCGTCCATAGAAGAAATTCCTAGAAAAATCTGGAGCAATAAACGTATTTTAGAATAGTTGGAAAGAAGAATATCCCTTTTTCAAATATAAAAGGTGCTGTTTAGAATTTGGTGGATAAGCAAACAGTGCCGGAAAACTATTGTTAAAACCACAGGGTCACCAGCTGAAGTTTTAAATGTATGGAATAACTTAGTAGTAAGTGTACCGCACTGGCAGAATTGCATAAAACACACAGGGAAAAATATTCCTGAGGCATGGGAGGTAGAAAATAAATTGGACTTGTTAGACATCGAACTAATTGTGATTTCTGTGTCGAATTAATCCGACGAAAAACTATCTTTCTCGGAAAACCAAAGTATTGATCAAGAAGATATTTTTATAACAGGGCCATTGCTAATTTATTTCTCACCATTTTATAGATATTTTATTTTTTTACAAATTCTTTCTTTGGATAGAATCACATTTTATAACTAAATATCTTTAAAAAAAAATGTAGAATTTGCATTGTAATTCTAGTTTTGCTTCTTTTAATTTTTGTATATCCATTACTCTGGATGTTCTAGTTTGTATAATATCTAGATGGTATAATACGCTTTGTAAAACTTTCAGGGCTTGAAAGCTTTTTTAATTGTCTTAAATCTTGATGCTAAATTATTTTGAAAATAACTTGCTACATTAAGCATCTAAATTTTTATTAGAAAACCTTAATATTGTAATATTATTAAACGGATGTTTCTGAAAAGCTGGGAGTGTATTGCTGAAAACTTTATACTATTATTTTTTTGGCTTTTTTTCGGTGCGATCGTTAATTACTTGTTATCTCGTACCAAACCACTGAGAAGCCAAAGGACTGCCCTGTCGATCCAACTGTTTCGTTGGCGAAGGAGGCGCGTCGGCAAGAGGGAAGCTCATAATAGCCACGCGCTTGGACTGGATAAAATATCAATAGACTCAATATTATGAAATTAAATAATATTTGTGATCGTACGCCGCTACTGTTTATATGGAATATCAAATTACTCCACCCGCCAATGCCCTAAGAATAATAGGTTAGATGTCAGCCATTTGACTGTATAGACAGAAGACACATAACTATGGGTCCGTTACGGTGGCCCTCCCAATTGTCCAATAGCTTTAGTTTTTTAGCACCCTATGGCACCCACCTAGCACCCAACTTACAGAGCTAGCACCACACCCCAAGCTAACGTAACGTGAGCCTTTCCCGTTTGTATATTTCCCTTCAAACTTTAGCACTGTCTACTATACGCCTAGCACTATCTAGCACCCAACTTACAAAGCTAGCACCACACCACTTCTCAAGTTTTAGTACAGTTTTACCGGGGGGGCTAATGTAATGCTTGCCTGGTGGGGAAACGTACCCCCCCACGTTTGGCACTGTCTACTATATGCCTAGCACTAGCTAACACCAACCCAACCTTTGAATAATATAAAAAATATAAACATTTTAAACAAAATCTAAAAAAATAACTGTTATTGAAATGTACGCTTTTCATACATTTCAATAACAGTTATTTTTCTAGAAATTTCTTTTTTAGATTTTGTTTAAAATTTTTATATTTTTTATATTAGTCAAAGGTTGGGGCGGTGCCAGCCAGTGCTAGGTGTATAGTAGACAGTGTCAAAAGGGGGGTACGTAAAAATGCTCTGTAAATCGCTGGATGGTGTGGTGCTAGCTCTGCAAGTTGGGTGCTAGGTAGTGCTAGGTGTAACGTACTTGGTGCTAAAATTTTAACTTAATACCATAACGGGGGGCAAGCATGACATTAGCCCCCACCTTGAGAAGAGGTGTGGTGCTAGCTTTGTAAGTTGGGTGCTAGATAATGCTAGGCGTATAATAGATAGTGCTAAAGTTTGAAGGGAAATATACAAACGGGAAAGGCTCACGTTACGTTAGCACCCCCCCACCGGTAAAAATTCTCCGTAACTCGCTCGGGGGTGTGTAAGTTGGGTGCTAGGTAGTGCTAGGTGTAACGTACTTGGTGCTAAAATTTTAAATTAATACCATAACGGAGAGGCAAACGTTACATTACCCCCCCCCCCCACCCCCCCCACCCACGTAAAACTGTTCAAACACTTGAGACGTGGTGTGGTGCTAGCTTTGTAAGTTGGGTGCTAGATAGTGCTAAGTGTATAGTAGACAGTGCTAAAGTTGTAAGGGAAATATACAAACGGGGGGGTTCGCGTTACGTTAGCCCCTCCTGGTAAAAATGCTCTGTAATTCTTTCGGGGGTATGGTGCTAGCTCTGTAAGTTGGGTGCTAGGTGTACCGTACTTGGTGCTAAAATTTTAAATTAATACCATAACGGGGAGGCAAGCGTTACATAGCCCCCCCGGTAAAACTGTTCTAAAATTCGAGAAGTGGGGTGGTGCTAGCTTTGTAAGTTGGGTGCTAGATAGTGCTAAGTATATTATTGTAGACAGTGCTAAAGTTTTAGGGGAAAAAAAAAAAGGGGGGGGGGGGGGGGTCGCTTTATTTTCCCCCCCCCCCCCCCCGGTAAAAATGCTCTGTAATTCACTATGGGGTGTGGCGCTAGCTCTGTAAGTTAGGTGCTATGTGGGTGCCATAAAGTGCTAAAAAACTAAAGCTATTGAACAACAGTGGGAGGGGGGAGGGGGCACTGTAACGGACCCCATAACTATACGATAATTAGAATGAAAGTATGCCATTATTTGACTGACAGCCATTTATATAGGATTGGCATAAGGGATAACCGCAATTGTGAATGTGGTCATTTGGAAGACTTAGAATGTATTTTTCTGCAATGCCCTATAAACACGTTTCCAGGTCTTAATTAGGGCGTCGCCAGCTGGTCAGCTATTGGGGGGGCAATCCGAAATTTTGACACTAAACCCAAGGTCGAAAAGAAATTTTTAAATGTTTGTTAGATTAATATAATAGATATCTTCTAATGCTTAGGGTGGGGGCAACTGACCGCCCCCCCCCCTCCAGCACCCCTTCCCCTGCCGACGACCATGTGTCTTAACATGTATGATGCATTTAGAACGCTTCCATAAATATTAGAGCTAATTTATTCAATTTGAACTTGGGCATAATTAGATTGATTAATCATTTTTTGAATACCAATAAAATTAAATTATAACTTTTGTTTTCAGACAACTCATCAAATTCTTTTCCTTGTCCTATAAGACGTAGCTTCAATTTGAGCTCCTTTGCTGGGCGGGAGCGCGTAGATTGTGATGTATCTTCCATTGTTGTATTTGTGACATACTAACTATTCTCCTATAAACATTCAGATTTTAATAACATATAATAGATAGTATCTACTATAACAATATTGTACAGTTTTCTCCACAGTACTTATTTTAGAAAGTCAGTGGTCGTGACATGGTTTAGAACCAGACAAAGTCACAGTTACCAGTCACCCCTAATGAGCTGGTGAATTGCTCACAAGGAGCAGAGCTAAAAGAACAAGACTTGACAAGTTCCTAATCTAATTTTATTTGTGTATTCAAGAATTCAAGAAGCCGCATACGTTAATTCACTAAAGCGACTGGTACTTCCAATTCCAAATAAGTATTAAATATACTATAAATTTACTCGTGTTGTATTCATGTGCTCATAGGTAGAACTGGTGTAATTGTCCTTGAAGGTCATACTCTTTCTTCGCAATGATATTTTAACAGCGTCATCTGTCTAGCAAATTATGCCTACCATGTGATTCCCTAAGCGACACCGGTTCCGGGATTTCACATTCTCGATTATCTTACCCATAGCCATATCGAATAGACCAAGGAGTTAGCCTAAAAGTCCTTGCTGTTGTATCCCTGTTGCTATTGGTATTTCTTCTGTTAGTTCATCATTTGTCCTAATTTTTGTTGTTTTAATAGGTTGTTTCGTGTTAATGAGCATTTTCTCAATCCTTCTTTGTGCTTTATAAACCTCATTTTTGGTAAAGGCATGCATGGCACATGATGTAATTCTGGCATTTACCTAATATATAAAATGAATACAAACATCCCAGCTCAATTTATACAACTTTTTAAAGTGTAAAGGTAAAAAGAACGATAATGTATCGATTTACTCTAGAAAGAAAAATTGTGTAAAGCACTAGGTCGTCCTTTACAACTTCATACATTATAGTTTTGTATTTTTTTTAAGAAAAACATCTGCCGCTTTATAAACCGGCAAGTTTTCACGTATTCTCCTGTACCATCCCGTATAATGGTGCAAACGTGCATTAACCCATCGTGACACAGCGACACAAAGGTCAGTTTAGTTTCGCGTTGTGTCGTCAACTTAGTGAAAGAAGCATGCGGCGTTGCCAAGCCGCGCGGCGGAGCCTCGGATATAGCGGTATCAAGAGCGGTATATCTAAAATACTGTTTTAATTAATCGAGGTTTTATGCGTGATGGTGATGTACTAAATACGAATTTGTATGAACTTCTGAAAAATTCAAACATATTGAGTATGATATAGTCGGTAGTTACCGGTTGAATACGCCTTTGTTATAATTTTATTGTTGTCTGAAAATTATTTATTTTTCGTTTCGTACATCGCCGGGAAAATTATTTGAGAGTATTTTTTCATATTTTTGTTTTTTTATTTGCAGCGAGAAATGTTGAGCTTAATACACTTTGATAGTTTTGAATTTTTAGTGCCTGACGGTATTAACAAAGCATGAACGTATACTAAATTTTTGACCAGTTCACTATTTTAAATGATTTAAATCAAAAGAAAATTCTGAAAAGTAAAATGCTATTTATTGAAAAATAGAAAATATAAATAAAACAATAATATTGCTGTTTATTGCAAAATAGAAAATATAAATAAAATAATAATATTTGCGGTAAACCTACACATGAATCATTTTGCTACAAAGAGATGCTAAAAAAGTCAACATGTATTTTTATTGCAATATTTGTAGATGAACATTAATCCTGCTTTTCCACTCCTAATTTATTTTGTAAATTTAAGTGGACGTGTCCAAATGTAGAAAAACTCTACTGAAGCTGAAGATGCAAGAGCACATAAAAATTGCTTCAATATAGGAAATAAAATTGAGCGAGTCTGCTAGTACTCGAGCGAGACACTGATGTGTAAACATCCTATATCGACGTGCACAAATATCTGAGCAGCTCTCATAAAATCACTGTTGCGCATGGTTATGATGTCACAGCCGTTTACACACACTTCCGTCCCCATCCGCATGCACATTTCCGTCCCATTTGCCGAGATTTACACTCATACTGCCGCGTAAGATGTTTACACATCAAAACTAACCGTAATAATCAACGCGAGCAAAGCCGCGGGTAAAAGCTAAAAGTGTCCTGTGTCCTTTACTATACTCTTGAAAATATCTGTAAAAAATTTCATGATGATCGGTTGTGTAGTTTATGCGTAAAAGCGTAAGAAACAAACAAACAAACACATTCGCAATTATAATATTAGTTATTCGCATTTATAATATTAGTTAGGGTTCTTTAATAATACTTACTGGCAGCTTCAATCGGAGTGGATTAATTCACTGCACAAATTCGACACGAAAATCTAATGCCACCAGGAATAATATCAACCTATGGACACAGCTTATTCACTACCAGCTAGTCATCTTGGGCCGGCGTCCTTTGATTTGGGAAAGTCAATACCCAAATTTTGCAAATTTTAGAAGAGGGTCATGACTCAATATTGTTTTAAACGTCTGGGTATCTGAATAATACTTTTGACAGTTCGTTTAATTTAAAATATGCTTTTTTATCGTCTAAAATCCGTTTAAAAACGATTTTAAATGGCAAAATTGTATAAAATTCCGAAATTTCCGGACTTTTTTAGGACGATAGCCGTGGCTTCGGACGAATTTTTCGTGGACTTTGAAGCGAAAATTCATCTTAAATTCAACCGTCTATTAGAAATAAGCTGTGGTATAGATCCAAATACACTTTATATTGCGGATAATATAATACAGCAAAACCTTAGATAGTATAAATAGGTAGGGTAAAGTCAGGTATATTGTACCGGTCTTTAAATTGTACCACCTCAATATTTATTAATTTGTAAACTTCTAGCGCCATCTAATTAGTTTGTTTGACACCTCTTGGCGTCTAAACTCTAGATGATCAACTGCTGTAACCTCCCATAAGAGTGTATAAATTTGTGTTTATCTAAAATACTTAACCTCACTTTCTTTAAAGAAATAAAATAATTTGTGTCATCATATCGATCGGTTCGGAATTTATACCACCGCATGGTTGGTTAAATTGTTAAATTTACCAAACGCATGATTTCTTTTTCAGTCATA
>JAEQML010079962.1:0-11774 GCA_016904865.1 Pissodes strobi | reverse complement strand
TGTATATCTTCTTCATACTGAAGTATTTCAGGCATTACCATTACACAATATGGATGTTCTCTATTACGGAAGTATCCCATGGACATGTTTATACCTCTCAACTTCACAATATTTTCCATCACAGGGTTGTCAATTGCGTATAATTTTTAATGATAAATTGATTCGTTAGTCATTGTTTCCTTTACTCAAGGGAGCATTCGCCACTTTCTGTCCATAGTAAGTTTGCTGGAGTTGACCTCATACATCCTAAAATTGTTCTTAGAGCTTGCAATTGGGTCGAATCCAGTTTTTGTTTATTTTTCGTAGTGGCTGGATTACTAAGCTGGCATCCGTAATCCAGATGAGATCTGACTATTCCCTTGTATATATTGAGCAACATTTTTGGATCTGATCCCCACCATACTCTGGTGAATGATTTAATGACATTTGTCCCTTTAATTGCTTCATTGCACATCTTCTCAATCTGTTTACTCCAGTTTAATGTATTGGTCAGAATGATACCTAGGTATTTGTATTCTTTTACCCGTGGTATAATTAATAATATAATATAATGAGGTTTTCTGTCCACTTAGAACCGCTTGCTCTGGCTCCAGGGTGTAAACAACACAAGTGCAAGTTTAGTGACCCTAACGAAGCTGAAAAACTAAAGAAAACTGGAAAACGGTCGACGCTTCGAGTGTCAAATCTGTCCCCGTCGCGTCGTTAAGAACGAACGAATCTAAAAATGAAAATAGTTAGTAAATGTAAATAACAGTAAAAAGCTATCGCAAAAATTGTCAAACTTGACATTTATTGAATAGTTTATATGAATGTTTCTCTATCACTGCGGACACAGAAAACACTCAGGTACAAATGAAAAATTACCAAAGAATCTATAAGAAATTAAAGCGAAAGGAAAAATCAACAGGTTAATTATTAGAGATCGGTAATTTATAAACTTAATTTTTTCTTCTCTACAAAAGTTTTCAATGAGTTTCTGGGTCTAAAAGCAATAAAACTTTAAATCAACTTCAGTGTCATCGGGGTCACGAAGGAGAAAAACGAACGCATTAAAAGTCGTACCTGGTACTCATTTACGATCTGCATCACATATGAAAATATATACATTATTTTGTCATTTGAGTTTGTCGATAAATGGATTTTTTTCGATTACAATTTTGTCATATATGAGAAAGCAAAATAGTACAAACCTACCTACATTATTCAGTATTTCTTAGTTCTTGAATATATGTGACCATGTATAGGATACCATTAAGTATACCTAGATAGTTTAAAAAACCCTTCAATATTATTAGGTAATATCTTCCGAACAAACTGCACTTAGCTTAGCTTAGCCTAACTATTCACCTAAAAACTAGCTACTTTAGGATGGAAGGATCTTATAAGCAGAAGTTTGAAAATAACATCAGTAAACAGTTAATACAAATTAGTAAGTCGTTTAATCATCGCAAAGAATAATAGTCTTCAGCGGGCACCTTAAAAAGAGACCCGTTGTGTATTTAATTTACAAATGCACAGAAAAAAAGGGTAAGTCCACAAACAAACATCTAGGTTATTTATATATTCAATTGCTACCTCAGTCGCTATCTGGAAGTCACATGGTTCGCCGGTATAGGCCCTCAGTGAGCAGTCTTCAACAATGTGATGGACTGTTTGCTTATCGTTTCCACAGTCACAACGGGGGGAAAGGTTTTTACCCCATTTAAAAAGTGAGTCGGCACTTCTCCCACATTTCGATCTAATTCTATTTAGTGCTGACCATGTTTTGCGTGGCAAGTCGAATCCTAGAGGCTTGCTGGATATGCAAGGCCTGTTGTGAAAGCTGAGCGGCGAGTTGTCTTCCCATTCTTCTCGCCAACGGGCAGTTATATCAAAACCAGCGTCATGCAGTGGCTTGGCAGTTCTGAGGCGAGGATGTCTGGACCGAAGTCGATTACTTTTGAGGGCAGGTATATAGAAATGGATCGGCATTTATGATCTTCTTGTATTCCCTGACAATGTGGCTGAGCGTGGGTAGCCAGAGAGTAGGTGTTGGTTTAATCGTACCTGTTATGAGCGGCATTGTTTGGTTTAGCTGGGTATCAACCAGACTAGTGTGGGCGCTGTTAAGCCAAATTGGGGCGCAGTATTCGGCTGTTGAATGTACCAAACCTAAGGCTGAAGATCTCAATACGCTGGTGAGCCACATGTTGTGCCGCAGGGTTTCTGGAGGATGTTATTTCGCGTTCTGATCTTGGCTGCTGTTTTCGACAAGTGTTCTTTAAAACTCAATGTTCGGTCTATAGTAACCCCTAAATATTTGGGTTGTTTATTGTGTTTGAGTAGCACACCTTCAAAATGCACTTGTAATTCCCTAGTGGCTAGTTTGTTGTTCAGGTGAAAACAACAAGTCTCTGTTTTGGCGGCAGTTGGTTGGGGTCTCCACTTGCGTAAGTATTTCCCAACAGTCAGCATCAGTTGTTAAAACATCCTCCGTGATTTCGATATCTTTATGTCTTGTAGCAAGTGCCCAGTCGTCTGCGCATCCAAACTTTCTCGATCTAGTCTCAGACATGTCGGCAATATATAGGCTGAACAGGAGAGGGGCAGGAACTGATCCCTGCGGTAAGCCGTTGTTCAGCTTCTTCTGCCCACTCATACTATTTCCCAAGAGAACTCGGAAGTTTCTGTTGGAGAGCATGGCATCTATCAGATCTGCTGTTTCCTGCAGGGTATTACTCGCATGAGCGTATAAATAATGCCTGATTTCCATACAGTATCATACGCAGCCGTCAAATCTATAAAGACGGTAGATGTTTTTAGTTGTTTCTGAAAACCTGCTTCTATAAAAGAAGTTAATGATAGGACTTGATTCATTCGTGCAGTTTCTGTTGGGGCGGAAACCTGCTTGCTCAATATTGGTGCCCCAACCAATATTTTCTAGAAGTTTATAAATCGTGCTAAGAAGTGCGATGGGGGCGATAACTTGGTGGCATGTTGTTTGTTTTGCCCGGTTTCAATATCGGTATGATTTTTGACTGTAAGAAGGTTAGGATTTTTGCCTGTTTGTGTGATATATGTGAAGAATCGGGCCAGCCATTGTCTTGTGTATCTACCACGGTGCAGAAGAAACTCTGGGTGTATGCCATCGAAGCCAGGGGCTTTACCTGCTTTCGTATCTCTGAGAGCTGCTGTGAACTCTTCACTGATGAACGGAGTGAAATATTCAGATTCTCTTGTACATGATCGCTTGAGATTTGTCAGTTACCGTTTCATCTCTCTCGTATGTGCGTTGTCTTTTGCGGCTCTAGAGGTGGTTACAATATGGGAAGCGATCCTGTTGCGGTGTATGGAGTTGCAGTCGCGTTGGAGGTGAGTGCTACAACCCAGCTTGCGGAGTAGGGACCACGCTTTTCTACTTTATTTTTTAAAATCCAGATTTTCAACTGTTTCGAGCCGTTTTTCCCGTCTCGCACTACCTATGCTATGCAGAAGTTCCTCCGCTATCTCACGTTCATCACTCTCCAGGAATTCTTTGTACAGTTTTTTGCTATTTTCCGACCACCCAGGAATGTATTCCCTGCGATATCCCCTAGGTATCGACCTCTTCGCCGAACTCAAGACTGCTCCTACAAACCTCTGGTAATTTTCACTTTCTGGAGGAACCCAGCCGAGGCACTTATCTAGGCTTTCGGAAAAGGCTTCCCAGTTTGCTTTTCTGAAGTTCCACCTGGGGCGGGGAATTGATCCCACTAAGATAATTGTGATACCAATCTCGATGATGACTGGGCGGTGTTGGCTACGTGGGAAGTCTGGTAGGACCTTTCGTGATGCTGCTAGTGGAAGGTTAGTTTGGTCGCCGGATACAAAACATAGGTTCGTGTTATATTCTTGTCTCCAAGCTGCTCATCTGAAAGTTCCTCGCGTCGAAAATAAGATGGGTGTTATTTATTTCCGACCAGGTTACTAGGGCATTGCTATTTTCGTCATTTAATTTATATTTCCATAGTTCATGATGGCTGTTAAGCTGGATTTATAGATTGACATAACATAAGCATAGCATAAGCATAAGAAGTTAAACATTCATATTCAAGTTAGGCAATTTATAGATCGACATAACATAAAACACAACATAAGCTTGACATAAGAAGTTGACCAATATTCAACTTTTTATGCTATGTGCTTATGTTCGACCAATGAAATCACAGAATTTTAATAATATTTACCTTTTGAGAGAATGACATATGCGATGTTCAATAAAGTTTGGCGTTTTGGCTTTTATGAATGCTTGTTCTTTTCGAGAATGGTGAAGATTTATAAATTAATATACATAAGACTCTATAATATACTTCTCTAAAACATTTTAAACAAAATTATGAAATTTGTAAGGTTAGTATTTTCGATTTACGGCTCAGGCGCAACATAGCACAAGCCCGTTTTATAAATCGACCATTTCTTGTAATGTGCTTATGCTATGCTACGTGTATGCTATGCTTATGTTATGTCAATCTATAAATCCAGCTTTAAAGTCTCCAACATAAGCAGACGGGTGCGGATGGGTTTTGATGACATGTGCTGGCCATATGGTGGCAGGGGGCTTATAGATATTGCCAGAAATGTTTTAGTTTAAACATTTTTTCTTGGGTGGTCGAAAATTGTCGGAAGATGTCTTACTCTTAAGGCAATTGTATAACTAAACTCGGATTTTTCAAAGCATATACAATGTTTGCTTAACATTTTACGTATTTTATTTAGTTTTGTTATTATTTTTTTCGGAAGACTGGAAATTATTCAAAGATCTTTCAACATAGGTAGTGCTATCTATGGCTACGTATCGCGGTATCCAAAGCCCAAGATATGTTAATATTAATCGCACATAGATGTGTTCAATCCTTAATTATTTTCTCTTATCCGCACAAGCATTTCATTATATTTCCTTTTTATATTCCTTGGGCTTTGGAAGTATCCAAAGGAAAAATTTTATTACTCAATAAAAATTCATATAGGGTACTTTTACCTGGGAAGTACTTCGGAACAGAGGGGAAAACTTGAAAATGGCGAACGCCAAGTTGCTGAGAACTCTGGTAGATGTCAAAGTCAGACCCCGCAACAGTGTTTATGTTACTTTGCAATGTTACTTGATTTATACGCATAAAAGTTTTATTGTTAATACCTCAGGATGACCGATGCTGTGAGAAACGCTATTCGTCAGCACGTTACAGCGGCTCAATCTTCTCAAAGAGGAGCACCAGATGGGCAGAGCCCGTTAAATCAAAATGCATCGCAGCCTAGATCTCAACAGGATATTATTGGTTTTATCAGCAGATTAATGCAACAAGTGAGTAGAAACTTATTTAAAAATGGACTATTTATCTAGGTTTTAATAATTTGTAACTGTATAATAACTATTTGCCTACTGTTATTTTGACTGGGCATTGGGCAATAGATACTTTCCTTTCTGATCTCTACAGGGTTATTAGGAGTGTGAAGGTTGCACCTAACTATAATATATTCTATGATAGTTGTTCCAGGTTCTTAGAGTACTACAAGAGTTATTCAAACCAATTTAAAGACAAAATATCGCAATAATCAAAACCCGTTAAAATATTTAAAACGCAAAACAGTTCTATATAGTAAGCAAATTTTAAGCTCTGAGGTACATTCAATTATGTCCTACATGACTAATAGAGGGAGCCAAACAGCCAGGGGCGGCTTCTCAATAAGTGCGCCCGTGCGCGCGCACTGCCTGCGAAAGTAAACGGAAAAATAAAATCTTCCCTACATACAATTTAACATAAACTAACTATAATTTGCGAATTTACATATTTTTGAATCTCCACTGGCCGCAGAATACATTATTTATAAGAGCGAAATCGAGGCACGACGGCGACGATCAAAACGCAGAGCGTCCAACGGCGGCCTCCGTCCGTAACCACAACTAGTTTAAATCTGCCGTGCGCTAGTGTTCGGCGCTCTTGTTAAATGCATTTTCGTCATGCAAAACGGTCGGGAATGTTCGTAAAATCACGAGAAGTCAAGGCTCATCCGTGCGCTATTTAGATCCGCACTTTGTAGCTTAATTTAGTGATAATTTGCAATTCTTGCGTATATAGTAGGGTGTCACAAGCTGATTTTTTCAGGGATAAAAGTACATGATAAGATAACTTTTATTCCGGAGGTAATACAAAATTAGACTCCACAAAAGGACACTATCATCAAAAATCGAGATATTGGTACCATCGTATAGAGGAAAAAATACTTATTTTTGGTCCAATGCACAATAAGGTCTTTGTAGGAAGTATTTTTTGATAATTATTCAAAAAAAATCATTTGCATTAGCCCATATGGCCGGAAAAAATTTTAAATGTAAATATCTCGGTTTCAACCGTGCAAAAATTTAATTAAAAAATAGTTATTTTTAAATATAACACTCAATTAACAAAAAGGAAAGGCCTAAATGAAAAAAAAATATTCTTTATAAAAGTCTGGCTTATGTCTTGACAAGGTAATAGAGCGAATCCCATATTTTTTGCTTATAAACTAACAAACGTATCACAATAAACAATGAGAGACGTCATGGGTTTACGCCCTAATTAAATATGTCCAGCCTCTTCGCCTTCAAGCTACGGCTGATGCAACATGCAACACATTTATTATAGGTCCTGAAAAATTCAGCTTGTGTGGAAAAAGTGGGAGGTAAATCGTTTTTTAGAGCGAATATTACATACTATTATAAGTATTATTCTGTATTATACTCCAGATGAGCCGTGAATTTATTTTTGTTTTGTTCGGTTCGTTGACGCTTGTTAATTAGCTGCATATAAACTCGTGAGTTTAGTGTACGTAATATTGTTTAGTGTTTTAAATTTTTATTTATATACCTACTATTATTCTACTGTCATGGCTAGTAGTTCGGGTTCTGACAAATGCTGTGGGGGCATAAATTCAGTTGACAATATTATTAAAAATAACTTTTCTTTATTGGATCTGAATAAAAAGATTGAAATAAAGAGGTTAGGGCGACCGATGCCGGTTTTAAAATTAAACCAAATATGTGCCAAGAAAAAGGATGGTCGGTCTTTCACCAGACATTGTAACCCCCGAAAACTTGTGGCGAATGGAATTTCACTTTAAACCTAGGAAACGGCAAAGACGAAGGGCTAACCATCGACAAAAAGATGTACAATAACACTTTTTTGCCATCAAACCGATATGTTTTTTAACGTTTTCGAACTTCTCCTGATTTTTTTTGAACTTATTGGTTTGTAGTTACAATAAACTGTTTTAATGGTTTACTCTTCTGGAATCGATAAGTACCTACTTATTAATTTCTTTTAGTGCGCAACAATTACCATTCAAGAGGGCGCCGAATTCATGTTTTTAAACGATTTTAACGAGTTTTGGGTAAAAAATGGGCGTGGCACCCCCAAAACTTTCCGCCTTCGGCGAGTCAGCCTCCGGCGGCACCTACAGCGTGCATTCCCCTATGCGTACGATAAAACCCACATACATTGCGCACTACCTATTTAAAACCTCACGAGCCGCCACTGCAAACAGCACTTAATAAATGAAACAATCTTTGTATTCCATGCAAAAATTTTAATCCAAAAGAATTTCTAAAAGTGGCGTAACAGCGCTTTCGCTTATTTCTGATTACAGAGCGATTCTTTCTGAAATTAGTTTTTACTTATCTTTGGGAATTCCTCAAAGTTTTTTTGATAAAGGTGCTCAGTGTATGGTTTTCTCGACACCCGACGGATTAAAATGTATTTTGATTCCTAGGGAATAAAAGTACCTCTTTAATCCTTAGGGAGCAAAAGGTACACTTTAGTCCCCAAACATAATACCATAAATTGCTATTTTAATCCACGAAATGCCAGAAAAAAAAATCCGTCAAACGTCAGGAATGTATGACTATCACTTAATAGACGAAGTAAAGATCCACTTTAAGCCTATCAAAAAATTCAACGGTAGCAAATGTCTTTTTTGTCCCAACGCATTCGCTTCGCTCATTAATAAAGCCCTACAACCTCTCCACAAAAATATCACTTTTACTCCTAATAATTCAATTTATTAATATCAAACTGTCACAGAAAGTTGACAATTACGCATTGTTTTCTGGTTAGAAAGATTGCCTTTTCATCACAGTTCTACGTTTCCATGGCAATAACTCTTTTCTGTTATTATAGGTTGAAAATATTTTCAGCGCAAGGTTACTTTCAGAACAAAAGGTGCAATGTGTATCTATACGTTTGTATTATCTCAATTTGATAATACTACTTTTGTATTAATCTTTTGTTGAAATTCTACGATACAAAGAGTGCAGATACCAAGTTCAGAAAGTACTTTGCAGTACTAGCGCCCTTGTGGGACTCGCGAACTCTCGGGCTGGGAATATGATATCCCTGTTATAGTGCACTACTTTCAAACTAGATATATAATTAAGTATTCGTATCGCATGCAAGGTATAACTATATAAAAAAGTAGTAGTCTGTCACGTTTGTGACATAATGTATCAACCAAACCAATCGTTCGACATTCGGGATATGTTTGAAGGGAAACCTTTACAGAATACTGAAAACCTTTTTGAGTAGTCATTGTGGGTCCTACCCCTAATATTATTAAAAAAAAATCAAGGCTATTCGAAGCTATTAAGCAAAATATTGTTTTTTATTTTTAAGAGTGTTTTTCTCTTTTTAGAATCTTCCGGATTTACTTGGAAATGGCCCGACTCTTGACGTATATGTACAGTCTTTCCATCCTGAACCTTATGTACAGGGTGAGAGCCTCATCATTGACCTTATCATGTTGATGTTAAGGAATTTAAGAATTAAGTAAGTATGCGCGATTACAGAGGCTTTCTCATAAATATATTCAAATAGAAATAAATATAACAGTGAGTTCAAAAGTATTCCTCACTACCACTGATTAGGGGTCGACAAAATGATTGATTAATCGATTTTATATTTTAAATTTATTAATCGATTAATCGGAAGATTGATTCATCTATTAATCAGAATATCGACATTCAGATTAATCGATACACCTTTTAGTTTCCTTTTAGTTCTGGTACGCCTTTGTACCTACGCAACCGAAATGAGCTGGTGGCTGCCCTGTGCTATATTACGTTTCCAAGTGCCAACGAGGCCACCACACGGCAAAGATATTAAGATGATGTTATAAAGTATTACATATTTGAACCAGTGAAAGGCAATTGCTGTAAATTGTTTTGGCACGCTTTTAGCACATTCTTTGTGAGATTTTTACTGTGCGCAATTGGTATTTATTGAAACTAAAGTAGGTCATATTCTATAATAATTATATTTTGCCCGGGCTTATTAATTTTGCTAAAAATGAAGTAATTTTATGATAAAACGGTATTGAGATTCGAAAAACTGAGTTTATTGGTTCTAGAACGCGCAGAATAACTTCACTAGAACATCAATGTTATGCGTGATCTTGTGAAGGAAGCCATATAACTAAAAGTCGGTTTGGTATTAGGGTACATTTAGTCCCATATTGGCTTGGCAAAGATAATTTTGTATGTAGTATAACATACCCGGGTTCGTTCAACATACTTGAATGAGATCAGTTGTGCTTTGTCTTTATTTTGCCAATGCCCGTCAAAATAGATTAAAAAGAAAACCAATACCTACGTTGTGATATTATTATATCTTGCACAATTTTACTTACTCAGAATGCGTTCGGCCATAACAAAATTAGGAAAATTTGAAGGAAAGGTGCGTCAAGTAAAATAAAACACAGATTCCTAACACACCTAATTTATTAGAGAAAACGTGCCAAACTATTAGAGAAAAACGAGGCGGGCTCAGCCTGGAATTCACGAGGGGAAAGAGTACGACAGAGAAACTCTCGATTTAAATTCCTAAACCGAATTATGCTGTATAACCTTTATTAGTATAATAATTGATTAAATTACTGTCTCCCGTGCCACAATCCGTGGTTCCACACTTGTAACCATACATTTAATACTGAAGAGGTTGTTGTTAGTTAGCCAGACGCCGCTGACAGGTACTGAGGTCCTGGATTACGGAGGCTACCCAGCTATTTAGTTGCAATTTGGGTCAGAGAATGATCATTTCGTTTATAACTAGGATATTCACCCGTCAGGGTAGGAAATGGTTGGTAGATTCATCAAGGCTCTTGCGTACACTCTCAGTCACACTAAAATTAAAATTCTAGCACGAAAAGACAGCAAACAATACATATTCGTTTTCATTTAAAGTAGTGTTGTTCACAGCATAAAACGATTTCATTAAATATATACACATGTTGTACCATCGAATAGGAACTATCCGTAAGAATAAAAGCAATACTTGTACATATTATGCTAATATCAATATTATGAATTTCATTTTACTAACCTGTAACAGCTCTTTACATCATAAAAGAATACCATTCACAAAATAAACCATTCACTGCACCGGTTTCAGATTGTCTGTCCCCGCTCTCGAACGATACGTTTTAGGATTTTTTGAAGAAACCTCACAAAACCCGACTTCAATTTATGATTTGTTTTTCTTTTCTTTTTCTTTCCATTTACAGGGTGCTCCAAATTCGTTTCTTTGTATGGGTATCTCGAAAGCCGTAAGAGATACGAGGTCGGTTAAATTGGGGCAAAGTTGCGCAATTTAAGGGTGATTGACATGCCGTCGAAAAATTTTGAAAATTCCGTCTACTTCCGGAGATATCCGTAAAAAAACCGAAAATCACCTATTTTATTTTTATTTTTTTCCTGCCTGTTTGAAGAGATAAAGTAAAATAAATACCACATCATTATTGCCACTTTTTGTCCTCTACAAGCTGGGGGTATCAAATTTTAAATCCGACGTTTCGCTAATTTAATTTTTTTAAATACGGACCTGGAATTTTTATCTAATTTTTGAAAAGCCTTTGGCCTCCTAAAACCAACGATGTATCGGACTTATCAATACCTCAACATCCAGATTTTTTTTCATAAGAGATAATGTGTTAGGCAGAGATGGGGCAATCTTTTCTGACCCAATTTGATTTATGACAGTATTTGTTACCTTTATCGGACAAGTGTGATACATCGTTGGTTTTGAGAGACCAAAGGCTTTTTAAAAATTAGATAAATAAACCCAGGTCCGTATTTAAAAAAAAAGGTAAGTTGATGAAGGGGGCCCGAAAAGGAAACGTCGGATTTAAAATTTGATACCGCCAGGTTTGTAAAGAAAAACTGGCAATAATAATGTGACATTTATTTTACTTTATCTCTTCAAACAAAGGCAGGAAAAAATAAAAATAAAATAGATAGTTTTCAGTTTTTTACGGATATCTCCGGAAGTAGACGGAATTTTCTAAATTTCTCGACGGAATGTCAATCACCCTTAAATTGCCCAATTTTGCCCCAATTTAACCGACCTCGTATCTCTTACGGCTTTCGAGCTACCCATACAAAGAAACGAATTTGTATCACCCTGTATATAGGGTGTCCCAAAACTGAATGTGTAAAGTCTAAGGAAATAATATTTTAAATAAGCGGTTTCCCTCAATTTGTTGTTTTTAAAAAGTACATATTTGCATTCGCCGAATTCTGAATGTAGAAGGTTTAAATCATGATGAAAAACTTTAATATTGATTGAAATGTAGATTCGTGTTAGCAACTGTACTAATTGGCAATTATTGTGGTCGAACTAAATCAGGGCCAGCAATTCGATTAGGCCGTCCAAAAAACTCACTAATCCAGCCTTATGCCTGGAATTCTTCGCTTCGTTTCAGAATTTTAAGGTAACTTATGATCTTTAAGAGTA
>JAEQML010079961.1:0-11775 GCA_016904865.1 Pissodes strobi | reverse complement strand
CGTTTCGCTAACCATGTTAGCGAAACGCGCGTCGAGTGCAAAAATTCTGTTTCGGTATTGTGGATAAAGCTCTGTTTTAGATCAAGCATTATATATCAAATTCCTAGTATGGAAGGGAAAACTACAAGATAAAGTCTAAGCCTGCCAAAAGAAAATTAAGCTCTTCATGAGGTGGTGATTCAAATGCGTCTTATGAAGTGAAAAACTTTACATCCGATTCAGATATAGATATGACTGAAGACTACGAAATAGAAGTACTACTTGACGACATAAAAATTGATGTAGGATAGTTTATTTTGGTTAAATTTGCTACCAAGATGTCAGTAATCCAGACGAAGCAATAGTGAAATAATTGCGAAAAAAAGAATAATGGTTTTTTCTACCTGCTTCAGAATGTCATTAGTTCGGTCCTCAAAAGGGACATAGTGGCTAAAATACCAAAGCCAGAAAAAGTATTGGATGGTACTAGTAGATTAGCTTCCTATATAAATTTTGATGTTTCGTTTATGAATTATAGGGTGCTTCAAATTTTTGTTGAAACTGCCCAATTTTTCTTGCTCTCTTTTGAAATATTCTTGATGGTTAATGTAGCTATAAGCTGGATTCTTTGTTTGTTTAATAAATGAAATACATTTGGCCATTAGTTTCATTGTACTCCAAGATGGCCAAGATGGTGGATAGTTTGGGACTAGTTTTTCCCAAAGTGCCCCGATCGTCCCAAACTGCTACATGGTGGGACACATTCTCAGGATCATTTTCTATTAAAACTGCTTCCATATTTCTACTTTTACTTAAAAAAAATGAATTGTCGATATAATTCAGTCATTGGGGATTTTTACCTGGAAAAAAGTCGAGAAGTTTTGAAAATTTCCAGCTTTGTAGGGTCCCTAACTAAAATCCGTAAAATGCACAATTCGACACTTGCCGCCGGCGCCAAAATCGGTATTTTGCAAATATCTCGAAAACTATGCATTTTTCAAAAAAATACGTAGATAGCAAAATTAAAGAAGATTAAATTTCCTACAAAAAAGGTTTTATGAAAATTTTCGCTAAATGTAACTGTTTAGGCACAGAATCCCTGGATATTTTACAATTTTGTGTAAAGTATCATATTATAGCCGATTTTTCGAAACCAAATGTCTAGTATGGTTCACTAAAACTATTTTTAAGGCTTTCTACAATTTTGTCATGAAATAGTGACACACCAAGAGGTAAAGTACATGGAGCATTTTTTTAACGTGGTTTCCCCTGGGGGCCTAATCCACTAGGTAAATAAAAACCCTAAACTTATCTCCACAAGCCCGACGGACCTGGCTCATTGATGTCAAAGTCGATTGTGTCTGCTATGCTGGGCCCAGGATGGTCTTTCAATTCATCGAACTCTTCATCTTCAGCCACCAGAGGGATATCCACAGACAAATCTAACTCCTTTTCATCGGATTCGTCGAGTGACACTTCAGTGACGTTGTCGCAGGATAGTTCCATTGCAGTATTCACAAATTATTGAACATTTTAATCCAGCTTTTCTGCATCCGCAGACTTTACCACAGTTGTTTGTCCTGCAGGATAAAAATGCCAATATAGACTTTGGAGCTGGATCTTTCAACGTTGTTATTGGAATAATGCCTGTTCTTGTTTTCTTCCAACGCCATTCTTCGGCGTCTTTGGTACAACCATACCATTGCTGAACCTGGTGGTAAGTTCGCAATGAATGATGACGTGCTGCTGTTGTCCTAGGTGGTAAAGATGCCAAATTAAATTTACTTTTTGTTACCGATTTTACAAAACAGTGGTATCGATATTTATCCAGATTTATGTTCTCTCTGTCTTTGCATCCATAGAGAGCAAGACGAAATTTCTCACCTGCAATAGCAACTTCGTCAGCGGTGGCATGCTTGTTTTGAAATGCTTCTATAGAAGCTTGTAAGTCTCTACCTTTTTCAAGAGTTGTTAAAGTTTTCAGCTTCCCTTGGTTGAATAAGGCCGACGTCGTATCACACCCACTTATTGCGTGGAGGAACAAGATGTTGTCCTTCACCGCTTCGACGTCATTTAAACTCTGCGACGAATAGATGCTGTCGACTGTTTTCTTTTTCCAGGCTTCAGGAGGTATACATTATGTTGAGCCTTGCACAGTGCTGTCAACAGAACAATGATGTCGATATCCTCTCCAACAACAACAACAACGTTTTCATATGAAGATGACATCTCGATTGCCGTATTTATTATTAATGTGTCTGCGTCTTCTGTAGCCTGGATCACTATGAAGTGCACTTTTTCAAATTTCCGTTTCAAGATGAATATAAAGCGACCTTTGTGTGCATCGTTTGATAGGAAATTAGTCTGTGAGACTGTGGGGGTCATGGATTCATGAAATAAAACATCTGCTGTACTTTTTTTTGTGATATTCGCTGTTGTTCTGCGCTTTTCGTACTTTTTCTACAGCATCTGAGGGTAACCATCGAAAACAACAACCGCATTTGACTGATAGTGTCTTTGTACATAATAATTGACATAACTGTTGCAAATCGAACCAAATGTTTAATTTCGGCTCCAGCAACTCGATGCAACAAGTATCCACCGTCAATTATGTACACTTTGTTAGGTGCAAAGTCAATATCTGTAACAGGCAAAAAAGCTTTGTACAGTAGGGATTTCGCTGTTTTTCACATTCCGGCTTCAGAACACAAGGACAATGGGTACGGAGCCAACTCATACAGCAGATACTATTCAAGTTCTTCATTGCTCTGCAACACACAGTTTCTGGAAAATGAGTAGAGGGTTAATGGGCACCACTTTATCATCAATACGAATACTCGAGTTCACTGCTCTCAGGGGCAGTACGTTGTCTTTGCGTCTCAGAACCATATCACCAAAGTTTTTCCCAATCATATTATATATTTCGACTTTCCCAATTCGTTGTGCATGAGTCGGTCCGGTTCATCATAAGCTCAAAATATTACGGGAATTCATGACAAATATATGTAGATAGATAAAGCAGTTTATAGAAGTTAACGAAATTTGTTGTTATAAATTGAGCTCTTATATCTAAACGGCTAACTTTAGCGAAAAATTTCATAAAACCTTTTTTGTAGGAAATTTAATCTTCTTTAATTTTGCTCTCCACATATGTTTTTAAAAATTGCACAGTTTTCGAGATATTTGCAAAATACCGATTTTGGCCGCCATCTTCTCAAGATGGCGGCGCCGGCGGCAAGTGTCGAATTGTGCATTTTATGGATTTAAGTTAGGGACCTAGAAACCTACAAACCTGGAAAGTTTCAAATCTTCCGGACTTTTTTCCAGGTAAGGCCATTTTTTGATCCCCAATGACTGAACTAATATACCTATGTATGTAGCTATGCCGCCATATAACCGTTAAATGTTTTTAGTTACTAAGTATAGGCTACCGAAAAAAATCGTACCAATCGTCCCCACCCTACCCTATATGATAATTTTGGAATAAGGAAGGAGAACTTGTTATAAGTCGTTGTTTTATCATAAAGTTGGTGGTGGCGGTTGGTTCTTCCTTCATTGCCGTTCTTGCACGTTCTGCTTTTCTTTGTTTGTATTCTAGTTTTTATCGAAACTGTGTCTCTTCAGTCAGGTCTACGGAACTTCTAATTTTATTTTGGTATAAATCACAATTCGAACAAGTGTTAGGAAAATATTTCTTAATAATTGTTGTTGCTGACGTACCTGTATGATGCTACGGTTTCAGGATATTTCTTCTTATATAAAATGTATAATCGATTCATGTTAAGATCCGGGTGAAAGAATCTATTTTCGGAATTTTTTCGGCTGTAGTTGTTTTCTTCGCTAGGAAATACCTCAGTATTGGTCACACAGCTAAGGAAATTATTTTCTGGTTTTTTTTTGCTACACCGTGTTTATCAACGTAGAATGTTTATTCTTGGTTAAAACTTACTCCTTCTTATGCGACAAAACGGAAATTTCAGAAAATGGTCTTTTCATGGGTACAGCGATGTCCGCAATGATGGCTTCCTTCGTCTCTTTGTATCTCACGGTGGTGTCCGGCTTGTTGTACGGTACGCAGCGATCAGTGATGATGGACCTGTCATAGTAAATGGTGTACTGTCTGGTGTCGTTGACAGGCTTCGGCTCGTATTTGTAGTACGGGAGCTTAGGATTATCTGTGATGACTCCTAGCCACCATACCTGATGGTGTACTGCCGGTGACTTCCTTCTGGGCTTTCATACGTTCCATGACATCGCCTCTGAACGCTTGCAATTTGTATAAGCTCAAGAGATAAGTGTGCTCTGTTGGTTATGGTTTGTAATAATCATTAAAAATGTCTTGTGCTTCACAGAAACATTTGTGTAATTGTAACGGCATTTGCACGTAGACTGAAAAGTAAGAACAATGTTGTTACTGTTACGTGAAGTGTTAAAACGTCTTTGCTTTAACGGGTTTTCCAGTTCATGGTTTATATCCATTTTCACTTCTTTTTAATCTCATCCTTTCTCTTTTTGCACTTTCCGACCGTTTCCCTCGTCTTTTGATTATATTGTCTCCATCCATTTTGCTAAGTAGCACGAACTCAGGAAAAACACCGAATATCTATGGATTACGCAGTTCGACTAATGGCACGTGTTCCTCACTATAATCTGCAGTACCTAGTGCCATCTAGGTTGACAACAATGATTAATGTGGTTGCCATTTTTGACATTTAAACCCTTAATAATAATAATAATAATAATAATAATAATATGAAGAGTCCAGGAAGCGACAATATTCACAACTACTGGTATAAAAAATTTACAAGCACACACAAACAACTAGCGAAAGCGATTGATGACATCATCAAAGACCCCCAAAAAGCGCCCCACTTTACCACAGAAGGAAGCACCCCCCCCCCCCCCCCCCCGGTAAACTCTCAGCAGACCCCTCCAAATACAGACCTATTACATGCCTCCAGACCATCAACAAAATAATAACATCCTGCATTACAACAATCCTGAATGAGCTCATAGAGGGGCAGAATCTGATGAGTGAAGAGCAAAAAGGGTGTCGAAAAGGATTTAGAGGATGCAAGGAACAACTCATCATTGATTCCACAATCCTCAATGATGCGAAAAAGAAACAGAAGAAGTTGTCCTGCTGTTATATGGATTACCAGAAAGCCTACGATAGCGTACCTCATTCATGGTTAATCAAAGTCCTAGAGCTGTACGGAGTACACCCAAAGATAAGAAACCTCCTATAACACCTGATGAAATCGTGGAGAACAGTCATACAATTAAGGATGAAAGAAAAACACATAACAACCCCAGAGATCAAAATCAACCGAGGAATCTATCAAGGGGATTTATTAAGCCCTCTATGGTTTTGCATCACCCTGAACCGCCTTTCAAACATGGTAAATAGGACAAGAATAGGTTACACACTGAAGAACAACCAACAGGAACACACCATCTCACATCAGCTATACATGGACGATCTCAAACTGTATGCACCAAGCCCCGACCAACTTAAAGAGCTCACCATGCTAGTTGAGATGTTCACCAAAGATATAAGTATGAATTTCGGACTGGACAAATGCAAGATTATTATCATAGAGAAAGGAAAAACCAGAGGACAAGGGATAGAATTGGGAAGTGGAGAACTGATAGAAGCAATGACAGAAGAAGACATGTATAAGTACTTAGGATATGAACAAGCAAAACTAATCGAGCAGACAAAATCCAAAGAGGAGCTGATGAAAGAGTATCTCGTAAGAGTTAAAAAGGTCTGCCAAACCGAACTAAATAGCAAGAACTTGGTGAAAGCCCTCAACACCTGGGCAATCACATACTCATTTGGAATAATAACGTGGACAGCAACAGACCTCGAGAACATCATGAGAAAAACAAGAACTGAAATGACAAAACATAGAAAACACCACCCCAAATCTAGTACCCTACGAATGATACTGAAAAGGAAAGAAGGAGGACGCGAGTTGATTGATATCAAGAACCTACACAATACGCAAATCAAACTGCTAAGAACATACTTCCATCAAAGAAAGACCACATCACCACTACATCAAAGTGTGTGCAAAACTGATAACAAATATACGCCACTCAACCTGGCAAATGAAGATGCGCAAGACAATGAGAAAGTACACAGCAGTGACGAGAAACACCGAGAATGGCATAGAAGGCCCTAGACACCCCTATGACCTCGACCAACCCTATGTTGATAAGCAAGCATCGAACGCGTGGTTGAAGGCTGGGGAACCTTTGAGACGGAGGGGTTTATGATTGCAATTCAGGACCAAGTGGTAAATACGAGGAATTACCGGAAGCATATTGTCAGGGATCCTAAAGTCAAAGACGACCGATGTAGGAAATGTCAAGAAAAACCTGAGACCATCCAACATGTCACAGCAGCCTGCAGTCTACTCGCACAAACCGACTACCTACATCGGCACAATCAGGTTGCAGCAATCATCCATCAAGACATATGCCACAGGCTAGGAGTCATCACAGATAATCCTAAGCTCCCGTACTACAAATACGAGCCGAAGCCTGTCAACGACACCAGACAGTACACCATTTACTATGACAGGTCCATCATCACTGATCGCTGCGTACCGTACAACAAACCAGACACCACCGTGAGATACAAAGACCCGAAGGAAGCCATTATTGCGGACATCGCCGTACCCAACACACACAACATCCTTGCAACCATCGCAGAGAAGAAACGCAAATACACAGAATTAGCGGACGAGCTAAAGAAGATGTGGAAGTTGAGCAAAATCATCAATTGTTACGATCGTCATCTCAGCCACGGGAATTGTGCCGAATGAGCTACACAGGAGCTTGGAAACGTTGGAAATGCAAAGAAACATCCTTTTCTTGATGCAGAAAGCTGTTCTGAACACCACCAGAATCGTGAGAAGATTTTTGAATCAAGAATAAATGGGAGTGCTTGGTGATAACCCGTATCCCACCTGAAGAACAGGAAACACCTGAGAAAACGGAAAGGAAAAAAATAATAATAATAATTATTATAATAATAATAAGCATTTATTTCCAACAGGCTAATGCCCAATTAAAGAAAAATCGAAGTAATTTACAATGAAAAAAAAAATCGTTCACAACTATCTTCGAGTTAAAATTTAAACAATTGTATCAACTAACTATACATTCTACACAAATTGTCATACGAAAATAACATTAAAATATAAAATAAAGTATAATAAAAATTAACGATTAGAGGTTAAAACTGACACAAAATATATATCAATGAACATTCGGTATGTGACCCGAGATTCCATATAGAATTTCCAAGCCCACCGCCGCGCCAGCACACAGAATAGAACATCAAGAGACAATAAAAGAAATTAAGTGAAAAACACGGGTGAATTTCTACATATATTTAGAAGTTGCAATAAACTACCACGGTTCACGTTACCCTCCTTAGAGATGCCATTGAAATTTCTGGACATTATGAAAATGGGATCATGCATCATAATATGCGATCTAGCTTGGTCGGGGGCAAAAGTTGGCTTATATCTAGCCTGCAATCGGGGTGTGTGAAAAGGTCTGTCAATTTTGTTGTTAGTGAGTTTCCATAGAAAACTGATTGAATGTAACATACGACGTTCAGCCAAGGGCACTCCTCCAAATCGAGACAGGAGTAAAGTGTGATCTATGCCTCTCTCCGGATAGACACCATCTTCCCGGTAAGCCAAATACTTAAAAAATTGTCTCTGAACCGTCTCCAGTGTGTTCACATGGAAGACATAGTGGGGATTCCAAATCAAGGAGCCATACTCAAGTTTCGGTCTGACAAAACTGCAAAAAGTGACTTAATCGCTGAGGAATTATTAAACAGTCTACAGCTTCTCAAAACAAATCCCAACATCTTTGAGGCTATAGGTGCAATATCCCTAGCATGCGGCACATCATAAACAACGAAACACTTCGGACACTTCGACACATTCAAACTGAGTCCGTTCAACTCGCACCATTCACCAACCAAGCTAATATTCTGCTGCAGAAATGAACATTCTTTAAGGGTAAGAGCTCTCAAGAAAATCTTCAAATCATCAGCATAGGCCAATTTATAACAACTAATAATATTTAAAAGGTCAATGATAAACAAGAAAAAGAGCAGCGGTCCAAGGTTAAAGCCTTGAGGTACACCGGAAGTTGGAGTAAAGCTACAAGACCTAAATCCCTCAATCTCAATAAATTGTCTTCTGTTTGATAGGTAAGAAACCAACAACTTTACAAGAATCACCGAAAATCCATACAAATAAGCCATTTTGTTTATCAATCACGACAGAGGATGTTTTCAAATAATTTGGAGAAATTGCAAGGAACGAGATAGGTCGGTAGTTTTCGATGAAACTGGAATCGCCCTTTTTAAACATGGGACATACTCTTGCGGATCTCCACACTTCAGGAGACGCGTCAGTATGGATTATTAGATTAAATATATGCGCGCAATCCTTAACGACAAAACTGGGGATCCCGTCAGTGATTTTATTTTTCAGGGATTTACTAGCACTGATAATGTCATCCGTTGTAATAGCGGGACAAATGAGGACATAGTCGGAATCACATGCCACATTAGTCACCTGAAGAGGCGGAGGAATAGAGTCCCTTAAACACTCTTAAAAAAAAAACGGGCAAGCTGACACAATTTCTTGAGGGCCATCATATGTGCCAAGGGAGTCTTGCATAGATGAAGAAATCCTTGATGTCCCCTTCATGCTATGAATAAATGACCAGAAAGTTGACGGATCAGAATGAATACTCTCGTCAGCACGACTAATGTGATCTCGGTAGGTGAGACTTTATACAGCGACAAGAAGGTATATCTGGAAAAATAAAAGTTAGTGCGATGTAACTTAATAACAGTATAGGGGCTGATACAAATACCCTTTTCATGTAATAAATTCCAAATTAGTGACACTTGGACTCTTTGTAACTTATACCACAATAGACTAGAAGGTTCACTCGCCCCGCCCTCAGTATTTCCCTTCTTGCCCCGTCCCGGAATCTGATGAAATTCTGGTTAACCCCTCAGGCATCATGCCACGTTTCACCCCGTCTAGCGTCCGGCCTGAAGTCTGGCGTCTCGCCTTTGTAAGCGCTACATCAAAAGTGCTAACTGAGAGTGAACCTTCTAGTATCTTGTTATTGTTCGGTGCTTATACCCTTTAATTATATGTTATGCCTATTATGTTGAGTAAATTTCCTATGATAAAGCGAAAGTAATACAGAATACAGTTTATCAAAAAACCCGGATATATTCAAACTTCAAATACACCATATATACAAACCAATAGCCAATTATTAATCTTTATTGTTTGTAAATTTAACAGGAAAATGCTTAGCAAAATTGCATATATGCATTGCTTTAATTTGAACATCGGCATTCTTAATGGATTATACATTTTATGCAAAATTAATGGGATATATAAAATTATTTACTGTATTTTAAACGCATCACGAAAAAACAATAAAAAACACATAGAATCGTTTTGATTTCCATATGACGTCATTTAATGCATCATAACAAAGCGTTTATGGAATTGTGGGTTAACTGTACAAAAAAGGGAACGCAGTCTAGTTTTCATATCGTGTTGGTTACGCGATTTAGGTTTTATGTATGCTTGCAAAACCAATAAGGTACCTATACCGAATAAGGCCACCACCTTAAAAGCTTCAAATCAATGTACTGGCAATAATTTTAAATAAAAATTAATAATTATTTGTTAAAATATTTTTTTTGGCAAGAGTTTGCACTGCGAAAAGCTAACACAGATGTGCAAATTGGCTGGGAATTAAGTACCTTTCCTCTTTTAGCACTAGGAATTTTAATCTTAGATGTTAGAAAACATGTGTTGAACTACCTAAACGGCATTTCTAATTTGTTGTTCTGATTATCAACCTCCTTCCGAATCTTTAATCATGTTGCCATTACCACCACAAGAGATGTTCTTCAATTCAAGATAATTTGGCAAGGCAGCATCTAAATCGGTGGAAACGAACTTGAATTCTCAGTTCTCCTGGCTCCTTGATGCGTTGTGTTGATCATCGTGAACATACTCTCTTACTGTTATTAACCACTTTTCGTCGCAGAATAAGGTTGTACCGAGGTGAACTCAAAATTTTTATTTATGGGCAAATTGTTAATGAAACGGAAATAGTATGTTATTTATATCTAACAACAAAGGCAATGAAAGCATTGAATCTAGTCTTCGTCTGGTGATTTAACAAAAGGAACCTCACATCCAGGGCAATATATGTTGGCAATTTAGGCAGCCTGTCGAGGAAAAAACATTTCTGTTGTTTTTTATTCTGCTTCAAATTTCTTCATACGATCTTCTTGCATTTCTTGTTTGTTTGGAGTAGAAGTTAAAAAAATTTATTTATGGCCACTTGCTCTTTGTTTACGACATTCTTTTATTTTTGAGTAAGGGACAATGTCAGGTGGGAAAACGTGTTTTGGATGTTCAAAGATTCTTTTTGAATCAAAATAATCAGTGGCTCATTATCTTCACCAGAAAAAGAAGCGTCATTAATGAGGCCTAAGGCACATTGAACTGTTGAACATGAACCGACTGGGTGGGAGAAATGGAAACGGAGAGATTGATATTTTGAACAGGTGTTGTTAGTATAGGATTTTTAGTCCTAATATGTTCAGGCTTCATCTGTTTTTCTACTGATTTATCAGTAGCACTGGATGGTAAGAAATCCGCCTCTCCAAATGTATGCCTTTCGGACGGATAAATGCCACAATTTTCAAAACTCTTCGCAAATTATTAATTTACCAACTAGTTGCTAGCTACCACCTTCTCTCTCAAGAAGGAGGTAGATCTTTTGAAAAATAAGCTTGAAACTGTAAAAAATCAGAAATTTAACCATGGTGCTCCGGAACTTAATACGAAAGAAGTCTTTAATTAAATACAGGAAAGGGCAACCAGATCTAGGAACTTTATAATTTATAATGTAAAGAAATCGGGTAGTGAGGATTTTTCTGTGAGGATTGAATATGATAAGAAGGTGGTACAGGAGGTTTTTCAAACACTGAATGTCAGCCAGAGCATTGCAGGTGTGAGTAAGGTAGAGAAGGTTCTTCGAATAGGCAGAAAGAAGGATAACGGTTGTAGACCACTGAAAGTCATCTGTGCTGATCCGTCATATGTTAAGGAAGTTTTGAAGGCTAAGAAAAAGTTAGTACAATCTGAATATAAGATCAACTCTGATGAGACTACAATACAGAGGGAGCAATTTAAGAAAGCATTAGCTGAATTGGAGTTGAAAAATTAAGGAAATGATAAGAGTTTTGTAATTCGGTATATCAATGGTTGTCCTAAGGTTATAAAAAATGACAGACAAACCGATAGAAAAAACTAGATAGTGCCTCATTATTGATGTACTACCAGAATGTTGGCAGTGAATTCTTCTAATTATGACATTGTTGTTATCACGGAAAGCTGGTTGTATGAAGATATCTGTTCGGAGGAACTAAGTGCAGTAACTACAACATGTTTAGAACTGACCGTAATGCACAGATTATGGCGAAAAAGAGAGGGGACGGTGTGCTAATCATGGTGAAAAATCAAATACGGGCTTCAATTTTCAGTAATTCTGAGACTACCTTTGAGCAATTGTTTGTATTATGTAAATGTTTGAGAGCTGAATATATTTTAGGGAGTATTTATATACATCCTACATCATCTGAAAATCTGGACAGGGACCACTGTCTGACGGTTGAACAAATTTGTGTTGAGTATCCTAATTCTAAGC
>JAEQML010079960.1:0-11775 GCA_016904865.1 Pissodes strobi | reverse complement strand
TCGGGAGTTGTAATTACTGGGGACTTTAATGTGCATTTTCAGGCTGGCACTGTGGAATCATTGGCTTTGTGTAATCTTTTGGAGTCCTACGGACTATCCAGAGTGGTTTTTCAGCCTACTAGGAAAAATGCATGCATTGATAATGTTTTTACAAATATTAATGGAAATTTTGCTTATAAAATCATAGACACATGCTTATCGGATCACTTAGCGGTTTCATTCAGTTGTAGATTGTTTGTTCAGCCTCATACTGCGTGTAAGGTTAGGGTAGCTTATAGGCCTATCACGGATCTGGGGATATCATGTTTACACCGGATAGTTGGCCTTATGGACTGGTCATTCGTTAATGATAAATCAATTACTCCTGATGCAATGTTTAAAATGTTTATTGATATTATGGTGGATGCTTGTGAAATAGCATTCCCTGAAAAAACGAAAATGACCAGTACAAACAAATTTAATAAAACGTATAAAATCCACTGGTTTTCAGATGAAGTAAAACAAATGAGGGAAACATTGAAGTTTTTAACTAGGCTAAGCTACTCTACACCATTCCTAGTGCCGCCGGATTTTCTAAGGTCATTCCGTGTAAGTTATAATAATTTTATCCAAGAAAGTAAAAGGCGAGCCAACGACAGACATATAATCAATTCAAAAAATAAAAATAAAGCCGCCTGGGATATAATAAAAAATAATAATCCGGTAAAAGATAATACCAGTTCTGACTGCTTGAACGCAAACGACTTTAATAACTTCTTCTCTGACATTGCCGGAAATTTGAAGAGGAATCTTCCTGTTTCGAACGTTGATCCCTTGAGTTACTTACATTCAATAAATATTAATACCAACGAAAGTTTCAGTTTCGATGAAGTTACTTATATTGATCTTAGAGATATAATAGCCAATATTAAAAACAGTCCCAGTAAGGACTGTTTCGGTTTTAATATAAAGATAATAAAGACAGTACAAAACATCATAATCTATCCATTGACTAAAATAATAAATAAATGTATAGGGGATGGTATCTTTCCGGATTGTATTAAGGTGGCACGGGTTGTACCTGTATTTAAAAAGGGAGCTTGTGATGATGTTACCAACTACAGGCCAATATCGATAGTTCCTGTATTCGGTAAATTATTTGAAAGTACATTAAAAAAACAGATTTGTTCCTGTTTAGAGACTCGGCGCCTCTTCAACCCCTCCCAGTTTGGGTTTCGTTCAGGCATGTCTACCACACTAGCAATAGGCCATCTTGTAACTTACATACAGGCGTGTTTTGAGGATAAACTCTACTCACGGGCCTCATTTTTCGATTTGACAAAGGCTTTTGATTGTGTTTCTCATGATTTGCTGATGCAGAAACTTCGTAAATATAATTTTGATACTAACAGTATTAAGCTAATAACATCATACTTATCAAACCGTTTACAGTACGTGACTTATGGCGGATCAACATCGGGAAGAAAATATATTGCAATGGGTGTGCCTCAAGGGTCTGTCCTTGGTCCAATTCTGTTTCTCCTCTATATAAACGACATTCCTTTATGTTCTGTTCATAATAACATTAATTTTGTCCTATTTGCTGATGACACTACAGCAGTCACAAAAGCTAATAATTTGATTGATCTTGACCAGCAGACTACAGCGATACAGTCTGATATCAACGATTGGTTTTTGTCTAATGAACTCAGTGTCAATGAGGCAAAAACTCAAATGATTGACTTCTCATTACGACCCATTAACACCAAAACTAATCCTGTAAAATTCCTTGGCGTTTATCTTGACTCTGGACTAACATGGGAAAAACATATTGACCATCTGGAAAATGTTCTCAGTAGAAAAATATTTATTCTGCGCAATCTTATCAAGATTGTATCACAGGGTGTCCTACTTAACGCCTACTATGGCCATTTTCACTCCCATCTTTCATATGCCATACTGTGTTGGGGTCATTCATCATATGCCTCCAGAATCTTTGCGGCTCAAAGGCGCTGTGTGCGGGTCATGGCTGGTCTAAGATACCGAGACTGCTGTAGGGCCTCTTTCATCTCTTTTGGTATCCTTACACTGCCCTCAGTTTATATATTGGGCTGTCTCATGTATGTAAGAGACAATGCCGATAACTACACCTACAATGGGGACTATCATGATTACAATACCAGGGCCAGAGATTGCCTTAGTTTGGCTTATACAAGGACCGCCAGAGCTAGGGATGGCCGAAACCACCACGGTGTAAAATTTTTCAATCTATTACCCATTACAATAAAAAGTTTAAACCGAAATTCATTTAAATTAAAACTGAAAAAATATTTACAAAGAAAAGCCTTTTATAGCACTGAAGAATTCCTTCAAAATAATTTTGCTGATCTGGTATAATTTTTTGAAGAGTATGTTGCCTAGCTTGGCCTGGGTATTAGGAGATATAGAGTATAATAAATTGTAATTCTTCAATGTTTTTTTTTGTCACATGTGTAGTGTTTTACGATGCATTTGTGTACTGTAATTTGTGTTTTTTTTATATGAATTTAACCTGTGACTTATTATATATAATCTGAATGTTGTCTGTATTGACTGTATTATTTGCATTTTTCTAAACTGTAAGTGACTTGTGAAAATGCTTAAGGCATGAACAATCATCAATAAAGATTATTATTATTATTATTATTATTAAGATTATGTTCAAATATTTCATAGCCTAGGCATTATTGTTAGATTGTCGTATAAAACATCAGGTTGGTTTGATTTGATTTTAACCGATTATCAAAAATACATAAAATCTCTTCATTAATAAAAAATATCATTAATCGTAGTAATGCAATGACGACATATTTTCACATATACACACATGGATATTAAGTAAAATAGCATTTTTTATAACAATAAATGGAAAACTTGGAATGACTTCCATATTAATTTTATCCCAATCTCTTATATAATTTTATCTTGGCAAATATGTTATTCTAAGTCGTTTATCAGCAAAGCAATACCTGTAAACTCGACTAATATGTTTTTATTGTTGAATTTACATGATCACGATTATAAGGACTTGCAACATAGTTGTGGCAAAAAGTACGAGGCTATTTTATAGACTTTCCAAAAGAATTGCTAAAAATAAAATGAAAAATTACCTTGACGTCTTTTCGGACACCGGACACTGATTACAGATACAAGGAAAAACACTTATTTTGGATATTTTCTACAAACGGGAGAGGCAAAACTATTACGCCAAAATCAGCCGGCTATGACAACTCGACCCGCACGAAGGTAGAGGTTAAAAGAAGGTCAACTAGATTTAAATACTCAATTAATGACGTAGTGTCAGACAAAATTCTATGTTCGTTTCATCCCATATCCTGATCCACGAGATATCAGTTCCACGTGTTTGATACGTATTAGAAAAAGACGGAAAATCCCAACCCTGCCAACCTAGCTACTGTCAATTATGTTTTTTTTTGCAATGTTGACATTGTTGACAAGCCCAGCTCCTTTTTATAATACACCGCTCAACAATTGAAGTGAATATTACAAGAATATTTAAATTTTCTCCGTCAATATTTCAAATAATTAAAAATTAGATATGTTTAACAAAAAGGTTATTCATTTTCAAAAGAATAAATAATTCAGAAAAATTGAAAAAGTAAAGAGTCATTATTAAATTATTGATAAAGTGTTAAGGTATTGCTTGCAACTCATTTGCCAATTGTGGTAAAGTTTGGGAAGTCTGCAAGAGTCGGTTCAATTGCCTGGACATTTCGGCACAAACGTGCTCAATGCAATTCATGTCTGGCGAACAAGGTGGCCGCTCCACTTTCGTAATCCCATGATATTCTATCCGATCGTTTACGATTCTCGCTCGGCAGCGATGAGCATTATCATCAATAAAAACAAATCTATCTTCTATTGCACTAGCAATTGGTACAATTATAGGCTCTATAATCCTGTCGCAATATCTTACGGCAGTCATTGTTTCATTAATGCCCGGTTTCTGAAGTACCGGATATCTAGTGTATAAAGTTATGAAGCCTATAATTACTATGGTTACAATTGTATTTATTTATTTATTTATTTATTACACAGTAAAATACAGAGAAAAAAAACTCCAAATTGTACAATAACTAGTGTTAAGTTAAACTATACTAATTAGCTAAATCTAATTTTATACTTAAAAGTTATAAAACTATACCTAAAAATATCAACGTTCTCAAAATGTTCATTGAAATTTCTTCTTAGTCTATCAGAGAAACGCTGGGATCCGTAAATTGTGCGGTGATGACTTGTATAGAATAACTGTCTGGATCTAGTGGTTCTCTGAGGTATTCGAAAAAGTACCATTAATCAATTTGTACAGTATGCAAAGGCGTTGTTCCTACGTTGTTCTAAACTCTCAAGTCCGGCCAATTGAATTCTTATTGAATAGTTAATGTCTTTGTAGGGAAAACTCATTTTGTACAACAAAAATTTCACGAACCTATTTTGAAGTTGTTCTAAACGTTGTGTTTGATAATTATAGTTAGGGCACCATATAACAGTGTTATATTCTACTAAACTTCGAACCAGACAATTATATAATGACTTAATTGCTCCAATATCACAGATATCTCTACAAGTACGCCGCAGAAAACCCAACATTCTTGACGCCCTTAATATCACATTATCGATGTGTCTGTTAAAACTTAAGTCGCTACCAAATGTTACGCCTAAATCATTAAAATGGTTTACATGCTCCAAGATATGATTATTAATTGAGTACGGATATTTTAGCGGACATATACATTTACAAATTGACATAACTTTACACTTATTGACATTAACCTCTAAACAGTTGGCATCACACTAGTTGACTAGATTTTGTAGGTCTCTTTGTACTTGCAGACAGTCATGCGTGGACTCAACAACATAAAACAATTTGAAATCGTCGGCATAGAGATGACATCTACACTTTTGAAACACGGATACGATACTGTTGACATACAGCAAAAAAAAGCACTGGGCACAGGTGGGAACCCTGCGGAACACCAGACACACAATTTACTTCACGCGACAACACACTGCCAATCCGCACATGCTGCTTTCTTCCCAGAAGATAAGATTGGATCCATTTAATGTATGAACCCGTAATTCCCATTCTTAAAAGCTTCTCAGTGAGCAATTGATGGCTTACTCTATCAAAAGCCTTAGAAAGGTCCGTGTAGATGGCATCCACTTGAGCTCCATCTTCAACTTCCTTCGTCAAATAGTCGTGAAACATACCCAGGTTAATTGCTGTTGATCTTCCCTTGTAAAAGCCATGCTGGTAAGGCGATATATGATGCTTGAACAACTCAAAAATCTCATCAGTAATGATCGACTCAAAAACTTTGGATATTGTTGGTAACAATGAAATCCCACGGTAGTTTCCGATATTCTTTCTTGAGCCAGACTTAAAAATCGGAATAAGCCAGGAGTTTTTCCACATATCTGGAAAGTGGCCCATGTCGAACGAAACCTGGTATAGGCGACTTAATGGAGTTGCCAGAGAACCACAGCATTCCTTTAGTAGCATCGCAGGAATTCCATCAGATCCCGTGCTTTTATGTACGTCCAAACATCGTAGCCTTTGCAAAACTTCATCTGATCCAAAATTATGATGCGAGACGGTGACGAATTCTGGTTCTACGACAACCGTCAGTTGAGTGCTTTGATGTTTATAGCAGCTCTCAAAATGTTCGGCAAATGCATCGGCTAATTGCGCGGGAGACTTTTTTAACTCACCGCGGTGTTCCATGTTTTTAGGAATACCGTTACCACCATTTTGCTTAAGCGCATTAACGTATGACCAGAAGTATTTAATATTAGTTGGGAGCATGTGTTCTGTATTTGAGACATACAGGATATAACTCAGCTCAATTAAGTATTTAGATTCTCTCCGTAGATCAGAGTATACCCTGTAATCTTCTCGACTCCCAGAAGACTTGAATCGTTGGTAGGCTTTGTTCTTTTTTTTTAATGATTTTATTGTGTTTGATGTGTACCATCTAGGGTACTTTTTATTCCTTGCTTGCATTTTTGGGATCTATTTTTCTATACCCTCAAATAAGATATTATAAAAAGTGTTAACCATATGGTCAACGTCATAACAATCATCTAGCCACTTCCAGTCGAGGGTTGTGAAAAAGGTGTTCAAGCTTGCGTAGTCTCCCTTCTTAAAGTTATACATCACATCATTATCTGTCTCCAGCATTGTAAGGTCTAAGAGGGAAAATGAAATTTCCAGTGGTTTGTGGTGCTGAACGATCCGACTAAGTGGCTGGGAATCAGCAAGTCTTACTATCAATTCTGAAAATTCATCACAAAACACAAGATCCAGGTATCTGTCATACTCGTTCGGTACATGGTTCACTTGCTGCAACTCGCTAATAAACATACCCGTAACCAATGCATCTGTAGATGGAGAAGAGAGATTGGTAGGTATAAGAGTGCCGTTGTCAAATTCCCACCCAGTTATTGGCAAGTTAAAGTCCCCCTGGATCACAAGCTTACACTTCTTGTATTTTTTCCGGGTGTTTTCCAAAGCCTGTAGAAACTTTTCAAACGATCCGATTGAAGAATTCGGAGGAAAGTAAACGCACACAATAATTATAGACTGGTGGCTCAAATTAACTAAGACCCATACATCTTCAAAGGAGATATCGTTGTCATAGGAAATATTTGAAGAATAAGGTTATCCATACTTTCAGAAAATGGGCATTAGTAAAACTACTACGGCCATTATAACATAAGCCTCCTCAGACACAAATTGATCCGCTTCCGTAAAGAGTGGTCGGAGCCATTACATTTTCATTATATCGTTGTCCTCTTTCTCTCCATACCAATTTTCGACCATCACATGTATACAAAACATTAACGTTTCAAAGGAGACAAACGAAGACAATGCCTCCAGTCTTGAAAATTCCATTGACTGTGCTCTATCGCTCAACAATATCTGCATGCACGCTTTTTTTAAGGTTAAGTTTTTTCTTTTTTCTTGATTTTGGGTACGTCTTGGGTTAGTTTGGGTTAGCACCTGGTTAGTATCTTTTCTTGAGCCCCCGTAGCGAGCGGAGGGCCATGCGAAAAGTGAAATATTACTTATTGTAATAGGTGCCCGTACTTTGGATGCACTATTTACGAAATATTTTGCTTTATCTAACTAAAAACCAGGATATATTTAACAAAAACCGTATTATAGTAGATATACAGCAGCTTGCAAGTGTTTCCGCGATTACATTCACAAAGAATCCCCCTTCTTTTTGAACACATTCCACGAAAAGCGAAAATTTAGTAGGGTCGCTAGACGCTTGTCTCTTCCAGTAGCTTGCCTGAAGCAGCTATTAATCCTTGACGCTGCGTATGAGTCTATGTTCGGTTTCTTCTTGCCATCAGGACTATTAAACCACTAAACCGGAGTATAACAAACGATGTTATACTCTGATTAAACAGTTTTGAGCATGAGTTGTGGCTCTTTCTCGTTTTCCCCCATGTGTGTACGCTGGAGATATAGTCGATAAATATCGTTTCCATGCTCGACTTATAACGCTTTGCAACACATTAAGCTGCATAGCCATTACAAGAGTCTGGGTACACCGGAATGGATTTCATGCTCCATTCTAGTATTTATATCATATGATTCCTATAAAACGTTGACTATTATTTCACTTCACGCATGAAACAGTGTTACACATTATTACAATCAAACAAAACTAACCCAATTTTAACCCAAAATAACTCAAATTTAAAAAGGGAATAAACATAATCTTAAAAAAAATAAAGACATCTGTCGGCACTGACGGGAATCAAACTCGCGCCGTCATATCACAAGATTCACATGCACAGCCATCTAACGGGCCATCTAACCACTAGACCACCAGGCTCTGGAAGCAATTGACCAACAATTAGAAGCGCATGTCCATGCGCGCAATCTGCAATATGGCAATGAAGGATGAAATCCATTCCGGTGCACCCAGACATTTATATAGCCACTTCCTCTTGAGACAAACCTGCACGTCTCCATCGCACTAATTGCTCAAACTGCACTGCTTCTAATCGTCGTAAAGACATAATTTTAATGAAAACAAACAGTTTTAATTATAACATAACAAGGGTAATAAAATCGCTACAAGCACTATACTAAGAGTAAAACGTTATCATTTTTTAAATCACATTCCTACATGTATTCGTCAAAGAGATAACAACGCAAAGAAAGGAAAAAAAAACATACAAAAAATATTCGCTATAAATTGGTGTTCATCACAGTATACAAAGCAGTTTGTTCCGGAATATTTTTCAAAGTAAATGTTAGGAGAATAAAAAATATGCACTTCAATTGTTGAGCAGTGTATTTTAGTTGAAATAATAGCTTCGACTCAAGGTTGTTCCTACAGGATTTTTGACTTAGACCTAATCTAAGATTTTTGACATGAAACTTCTTTACTGAGGGTATGTGAAAAAATTAAAATCAAATGAAAAATGAAACGGAAATCATAGTGAAACACTTTAATTAATGAAGCATGTTCATGGCTAGAGGGCTGACATTTCCAGAACATGTAGCCAGTAGCCAGGGCAAAATGAGGATCTTAAGGTGCGTATCCACCAAAAAAACATTGGGAGCAAACGTTTGTAACTGTTTGAGTTTGCCATTTTGACATTCGTCTCCACCCACCAGCCAATTATTCGCAAACAATTATACTCAAAAAAGCAAAGCGTACACACAAACAACAAATCCCTTTGCAGTACCGACTCCGCTTGAAACACGACCAAATGATTGCAAACGTTGGCGAATGCACGTGATATACGTCTCTACCAAACAAATATTGAGTTTGCAAATATTTGCCAACAATCACAAACATTTTGCGCGCTTGGTGGATACGCACCTTTAAACGAAAACTGGACCCCCTAAGCGAGATTTCAGTTCATAGTGCACTTCTGAATGAGAGGCGCGTGATTGGCTAGCTACGTGAGGTGACGCATGTCTTCGTGATGCAACCACTTATTATTTGTAAGTCAGCATATGGTCTAGGCATGGTTGGCCTTCACTTCGGCGACCCGGGTTCAAACTCCCTCGGTTTTGGTTTTTTATTTAAGTAAACTATGTTTTTATATTTTTATTTTTGGGTTTCTCTGGGGTATGGCTAGGGTTAGCACTTGATTAGTTTCCTTTTCTTCAGCCCCGGAGCGAGCGGAGGGCCATATTCCGGCCAATAATTGCAGGTCTTTAAACCGCATGCGTTCACAAATGCACTAGTATCTGAAATATCGCTGCCCGTCAATTTTTGACTTTTTGGCGCATGCGTTGTGTCATTTTTACAATTGTATTTTTACATTTTTTTTTCACTTCATGCAATGCCCGCGGCAGCACAACAAACAAAAACTAACCCAAGGCTAACCAAAAAATTAACTAATCCAAAAATAATAAATAAAAAAGTCTTTCATGGGCCCGGCGGCGTCGAATCCATTGACCTGGCATTCTAAACGACTTACTTTACTTTTATCACACATGTATCATATTGACAAAATTTTACAGATCACTGCTATAATACAACACACAAACACATAATAGTCGTTACCATCCCTCCACTACCAAGCAGGGCAGGAGCAGAGACAAGGTTTTAACCTACGGAAGTAGGGGACTGGTGTTGGTCATTTGTGTATTACAGCACCACGACAAAAGAGAGGGGATTTTAGTTCTCTGTCTCCCTGGCCAAGAACCATTATACAGAGATATCTGACTTCGGATATCTTCTGGAGAAGTTAGGTCATGCCGCAACATTGCAGGAAAACCGTGGAAAAACCTGCTTAAATAAATTACTCACGTACGCCTAATGCGAAGTGTGCTGCCAGTGGCAGTGGCAGCACATGAATGAACTCGTAGATGAGAGATGTTTGTTTATTTATTTATTTATTGAGGGCCTACATCTCAAAAAATACCACATTTCAAGTCATACACACTGTGTGTTTTAAATGCGATACTTTCGAGGGTGCATATCCTCAATTGAAGAAACTATACCACCTGAGCCACGATGTCACATCCTTGATTTCGTCAAAAAGTCTGATTCTCATACCAATATGTCCCTGAAGTAAAAAAATGTAAACAACATTGACACTATTGATGGGCGGGTTGGAATTTACGCGAGGTAAATGATATTGTCATTCCCCCATAACCTTATTCAATGATTGTCTGGATCTTAGATTAGGTAAGAGTAAGGATACCGCGTATGACATTAAGCCAATGTACTAAAATTGAAACCATTTCAGAGTGGCGGCCATTATTTATGTGGCAAACACATCTATTGTTGTGGCGGTACTATTTTACAGTTATTTTGTGAGTTTTTGAACAAAGAGAGATAAAAACTAAGATTCATAATGGTAAATTGTTCGGTATATGGTTGTAAGAGTCGAAGTGAGAAGAAGGAGCCTGGAATTTCATTTCACAGGTAATTATTGTCTGCTGACCTTGTAGTTTATTTGCATATTTCTTGTTTTAATAATAATGCATAATGTACACATTGTGTTACCTCTGAGTATATCATGGTAGGGATGTTTATTTAATTATCGAGAGTAATTTAATACACGATCTTGGATATTTTCAGTCATCAAATAATCAATAAAGCCATAATTCTTCAAGGAGAGTCATTCAACAGAGGCGTAGGTAATATATTTTTCATACTCTACCTATAAAATGGCTATATTATTTTACGACTGAAAATTACTTTAACTTATTAATTATTATTTATTATTTATAATTTCAATTAATTTATTGAAGTTACCCAGTAATTTATGTGGCAGCTGGTAACAGGCTTTTTCCCATGTTATCTGTCCTCTTCTTTCCTTCTCTAAGATGTCTTGCATATACGTAAAAAAAATGATGTCTTGCCACTGGAGTCGAACCAAAGCCATCTATACTACAAGGAGGCCTTGGTCGGGCCGCCGTATCAGAAACGAAGGATCTAACCACTGAACCACGAGGTCCACTGAAAGCAATTTCCTGGACTATAAAGATATTTTGCAAAGTTGAGACATAACCAAATTTTATGTTCACAGTTGAGGAAGTTGGTTCCAACCCAAGAATCATAAACATAAGAGATTACAATCCTTGGTTCCAACCAATAGAAATCCGCTGTACTAGCACGTGTCAATAGCCGATTTGACATTTGAAGTAGCATATCCGCATTTTTCAGTCAGCTCAGCTCTTTTTCATTGTTAATTGCTACTTTTTTGTGAAAATGGCTGAATCTGAAGAACGGATTGAAATCGAGGATAATGCATCAATGCTACTTATTTTGTACAATATCGGTCACCACTGTCACCAGGACTACAAACATTTTTAATGAATTCTATTGGTTACGAATTTTAACCGATCAAATATGACAGTCCCCAACCTCTTGGTGATATTTATAAATGCAATAAAATGAACTGTGAACTTCGAATTATGAACCTCCCCAACTGTGAACTTTCTAATCTTAACATTACGAACTTTACGGGTTTATAAATAAACCTTTAGAGAAGGAATAAAAGAGGAGGCCTTATTGCCCTAGATACGTTTAAAATTACAGAATTTGATGAAACCTGACCCTGAGATAGCCCGTTATAGTCGAAAACGCTCAATCCAATATTTAAAATAACTCTAGACCAAGTACAGTATTTTCGTTCAGAGAGTATGGGGACTAAGATAGAGAGCAATATGAGAAAATAATTACCTGATACGGGATCTCCTTTGGTGCTTTACGATCAACAGCCTTCATTTTCGCGTCCTTTTTTTTT
>JAEQML010079955.1:0-11776 GCA_016904865.1 Pissodes strobi | reverse complement strand
TGCCGACTCGATGCGTAAAACGCCACAAATCAAGAATTTAAATTACTCTAGTATCACTATCGATACTAGGTTGCTGTAGGTATGTACGTACAGACAGTTCATCAACCGCTTAAGATATTGTTTTCTCGCTCACGGTTAATGTCAGGCGCAAGTTGGACTTATTGGCCGGTTGGCTATGCTATTGCTCCCATGGGCATCATGTAAAGTAGGCTTTAGTAAACCGGTTCGCGGTAGTTTATTGTATTGTTTGTTGATGTTGGTTGGGTTAAACGCGCGCCTCTGTACATCCGCGATTATTCCCACTTTGGGTCATTGTTTTAAGTGCTTCTACCAAGCAAATCGCGTCGCGAGAGCTTTTATTTAAATTTTTCGAGACCATCGATTTTAAGCGCTCATAATGCCGCGACTAAAATAGATGCCGTTTGTGCCTGACGATGGTTTTGGTTACGTTTAGGAGGCCAAAATACATGTCCTTTTTAATTTTTTTAAATAGGACACCATATTGAGAGGAAGGGAAGTCAAAACATTTATCTTCCATTTAATTTTCTGCAGAACATTCTAGATTTATCTGGTACAGCAAACAATTTGTTTAATTTCAATTATTGGCGTTTGAAGAATGTCATTTTCAAACTTTGACATCGATCGAACCCGAAAAGATTTCAATTGTTTTATTGTCGAAATTTGAACTTTTCTTAACCAAAATGCGAAATAACATCAATGTCAAAAGTCTCTGAATTTCAAAAAAAAAAAATGAACATCGGAGCCTTGTAATATTTATAAATATCATCACCATACACCTCATTTCAATTGTTTTCGAGATATGGACGTTTGAAGAATGTCATTTTCAAACTCTGACATCGCTCAAACCGGAAAAGATTTCAATTGTTTTATTGTCGAAATTTGAACTTTTCTTAAGCAAAATGCGAAATGACATCAATGTCAAAAGTCTCTGAATTTCAAGAATAAAAATTGAACATCGGAGCCATATAATATTCATAAACATCATCACCATACACCTCATTTCAATTGTTTTCGAGATATTGACGTTTGAAGAATGTCATTTTTAAACTCTGACATCGCTCAAACCGGAAAAGATTTCAATTGTTTTATTGTCGAAATTTGAACTTTTCTTAACCAAAATTCGAAATGACATCAATGCCAAAGATCTCTGGATTTCAAGAAAAAGAAAACAATCAAACATCGCAGTTCTGTAATATTTATAAAAAAATTTATTAAAAATTTATTTGGTAAAAATATGCAGTATGCACAGCATCCGCCTCATTTCAATTGATTTCAAGACATTGATGTTTAAGGAATGTCATTTTCAAAATTTGAGTTCGCTCGAAGCGAAAGAAAATAGTCAATTATCGTTTTTAATGTCGAAATTTGCACTTTCCTTAACCAAAATGTGAAATGACATCAATGTCAAAGGTCTCTGATTTTCAAGGAGAAAAAGCAATTGGTATAGCCTCATTTCAATTGTTTTCGAGATATTGACGTTTAAAGAATGTAATTTTCAAAATTTGACACCGCTTGAACCGAAATAATATATTCAATTGTTATTAATGTCGAAATTTGCACTATCCTTGACCAAAAGGAGAAATGACGTCAATGTCAAAAGTCTCTGAATTTCAAGAAAAAAAAACAATTAAACATCGAGGCCATGTAATATTTATAAAAACATTCGAGATAAATTTGATATAGGGCACCATCCAACTCATTTCAATTGTTTTCGAGATATTAACGTTTGAAGAATGTCATTTCCAAAATTTGACACCACTCGAACCGGAAAAGATATTCAATTATTTTTAATGTCGAAATGTCCTTAACCAATATTTGAAATGACGTCAATGTCAAAGGTCTCTGAATTTCAAGAAAAAAATCATTGTCTTTCATTTGATTCTCTACACCTCATCCGACATTTATTTGGTATTATAGAAAAGCAAAATTCAAAATGATATTATCAATGGCAAAGGCCTCTGAAAGGTCAGAAAAGGGTAAATTATACCTACAGCTAGGGATTGCAATTCAGCAAAGTGGGATCCCGCGATCCACCGGAATCCAGCTCAATTTTAGGCTCTGCGAGATCCCGCAATATCTTGCGGATCAGCAATGCGAATCCGCAAGCATCAGCCGGTGCAAATTTATCCAAATTGCCGCCTTTAATCTACTCAGCAACGCGTTTTACGAGCGACGTTGCCGTTCAATCTTTTGTTTTGCGTCTGAATTGCACGTACACACGCACAAAGCCTGTATCGCGCCACCACTCACACCGCGACATGTTAGTGTCACTCAGCACTCACCCATGTCAGTCAGTTCACAGTTGTCGTTCGACTCGTCAAGTCGGCACTCGTCGAGGTGGAGTGAAAGGAAAATATCTGATTTTGTTGCACGACTATTTATTAACTATCAAGCCAACAAGTGTAGAGGCAGAAGGAGCCTTTTCGGCCGCTGCTGGCTACATATGTAGTTCTATAAGAAGTAGGTTGGGAGATAAAACCATTGATGCCATTTGTTTTTTAAGATCATATTTTCAAAAAGAGAAGTGACTGATTATTTGATTATTTCATATTTGTGACTGATTATTTGAATACTTCATATTTCTAACGTTACGATTAATTATTTAGTAAGAAAAATTAAAAGACTATTAGTAAACTAAATTCATATGATACTCTTTGTGAATACAAAAGACTGATTATGACTATTACCTCAGATAAAGAGTAGAATTAATATTTTTAGTTAACTAGTATAGTACAAAAGTACCTACAAAGCTCTACCAAATATTGATATTTTTTTTATGTTTCTGGACTGGACCTTTTATTAATAAATAAGTAGCCAAACTGGTAAAATAATTAGCCAATCATTAGTAAAGTGCGGCAAACTTATTTGGAACAGCGACGTTTGAGGAGCAAAGAGAGGAAAAAAGGCCTGCAGCCAATCGCCTTGATACACTTTGTCACGAGGAAGAGGGGAACTTAACGCAGCTGTTGCCGGATGTATCGGGCAAATAGATAAAAATGTCGCAAATTTATTTAAATTGATAATGTGTAAAATAGATTATGAATTAAAGTTGAAGTAATAGTAAAGTTCCAGTTTGGATATTACTTTTTATTTTCAATGAGTTAATGAGTATATTAAATTATGTGATTATCTAAATAATAGGTATAAATATTAATTCTCAAAAAATATTAAAGTTACTCGACAACATCGCCAATTTTTTGTCCGCATTCTTTCCGATGTTCCAGTTATACTTGCCACACTTTAAGTAAGGCGTTGTTGATTTTTGTATTTTTAATAAAAAGTTGATTATAACCATAACAAAAGTTTATTATTTTGAATTCCATAGAAAATCTATAAACTACGCGGGATCCCGCAGGATCCCGCTGTTACGAAGTCAATCCAGCAAAAATCCCGCGGGATTGGAAACAGTGCGGGATTGCAATCCCTACCTACAGCGTAAAATATGGGTTAACCGAATTTAACCGAAGAAAATGCGGCTCATCTTTAGGGCGACTTGTGATTAATACCGGGGCGTAATTCGGCATAAATATGACGTCACGATAAATACGAGCGTGTTCGCTTTTTGTTTGTTTTGGTTTAAACCTCGGTTTTAATCGAGCCGCGCCGTGAAAGTCTATTTGATATTTTGACATGACTGGACTGTTCGTGTTTGATCGAAATAAGCGCTTTATCATTAAAGTTGCTTCAATTAATTAGGACAAAATAGCTTATACCGACACTATGAATTAAGATTAGGTACGACAACACATAATCTTCAACACGTGCACGTGAAGAAATCCTATTAAACTCACCAATAGAAGATCTAAGTACAGCCATGGCATTCTATTCGTCCTTAGAAAGATCTCCGTCCACGAAATTATCCTGTTTTAAAACTCCCACACATCAAATCCGAGTCGGCAACAGACGAAACTGGCCGTCAAATAAAAACGATAAAATCGACTTAAATTTGCACGAGAACAACTAATATAATCACTATCGAGCCAAATCCATTATAAAAAAAGTTTGGCATCGTCACGACAAAGACAGAAAAACACGTCTCGCCCGTGTTATTTACGCTCGCGAATTTTGCGATATTTAAAGGTCGTTCTACAGCGATCCGATAAAATCGCACGACCGCACCGATGCGTTGTCGTCGGTGCACTGCGCGACCTCGGTTTCGGTCGCAGGAAAATTATTCGCGACGTTGCCGGCTCGGTTTTTGACAGGCGCGACGGGCGGCTGAATCGCGTTTTTCACGTCCGCGTGTGTCGAAATGGATGGAGGGCGATTTCTTGCTCTGCTCCTGTCGGCTCGACGTACTCGGTGTTTCAATGGCTGGCTCCGAATTAATTACTGCATTCTCGCCGCTTTAACTTTTACTGGCTGTGCTAATTGTTGCTATACAGAAGGAAGTTGTTAAAAAAAAACAGTTACACCATTAGATTAATGAAATAAATCTAGCCCAATAATACCAACTTGTTACTGCATTTTCGAATATTTTTGGCTTTATTCTTGTATTTTACGTCTGAGGTGGCGATTGATGAGCAATTAACCTCAAATGATCACATACGAAAAAAGTCAAGGGAGGTCAAATCTGGAGATTTTGCGGGCCACCTCTTTTAAGGCTCCATTTGCAAAAGAAATTATTGTTCAGCCGAGTTCTTACTGGTGATTGGACGACAATTTGTCCAGATCCAGATTATTTTCGTTGAGAAATGAGTCGTTTTCTCATCTGGTTTGGGGTAAAGTAAATTACGCTATAAAAAAAACGTGATTATATTATGACCACTTTACTAGAAAGACTGGAAACAACATTTAGATGTAAAAGTTATACTGATTTAAGAAAACCGCCAGAACGACTATGTTTGAATATACAGGGTGAGTCAACAACAAGCAGCATTCAACTTGTTTCAAGTAAATACCCTGATGCGGTAATCAGAATCTATAAGAAATTCTGAGAGAAGAGAATTTAAATTCAATTATTTTCAAGATGTAGACAACACAAAAATTATAAGAATTTAAGACATTTTTTCAATATCATACCCTGTATATTATTACGTAACCAAAACCTACGCAAAATTCTAAGAAATTTGATACCCCACACTTAGGGTCTAACATCAGTTGTTTTCGCGATATTGATAATTAGTAAATGACATTTTGGACACTTTGACAGGTCGTAGGATCCGACTTCCTCCTTAACCGCAAGTGTAAGTTTTGTAGTTCCGGTAAGACCAAAAGTTAAGTCGTTTGTGAAAGTGCAACTGTTTCGGTTTTCTAGATTTAACAGTTTGCTCTCTACAGCTTGTCAAAGTGTCCTAAACGTCAATATATACCAAAAACAATTGGTTTTAGACCCTAAGAGTGGGGTATCTAATTTCCCAGAATTTCACGTAGAATTTGGCAATTGATATACATGAAATTTCGTTGGAAAAAATATTGAAACGTATTTTTCCTTAAAGCTTCTTCTGGTTCTGGTTCAGTTACACCATTAGATTTATTTCATTAAATCTAATAATACCAACTTGTTACTGCATTTTCGAATATTTTCGGCTTTACTCTTGTATTTTATGTCTGAGGTGTCGGTTGATGAGCAATTAAATTCAAATAACCACATACGAAAAAAGTCAAGTAAGGTAAAATCCGGAGATCTAACAGGCCACCTCCATAATTGCATTTCAATTAATTTGGTTTTTCAAATCGTAAAAGAAAACTAAATGATGATGAGGAATGATTATCATTATTGTTATTCAAGATTTTATGAAGACTGCAGTGTTCCTTAGTTGACATCGCGACAAAGGCTTTAATGCCTTAATTGCCGTAGTGGTTTTAATTGATTTGTTAAAAGCCTTTGACTGTGTCAACTATGAAATACTAACTTTCGGCAGGCAGCTAAAAGCCATTTAACCATCTAAAATTGGACTTTTCAAGGTAAGCGATTTATCCGGGATGTAGTTAAACGTCAAAAAAACTTAGGTTATGTTCAGCTTAATGCCACTGACGTAACACAACAGACTGGCATTGCGCATGTCTTTTCTCACGCTCATTTCGAAGGAATAAGGGATGAGTTAAAATCTACTTACCGCACTGAAACAGCACAACAACGAACTGAATTTAGATGCGGCCCTACTATACTTACTAAGCGTAATAAGAACGTATTCTCTCGAATTAAAGACGTCCGAAAATCAATATAGCCTAACGAGAAGACACCTCGAGGTCGTTTCGACCTTTATATATATATAGCGAAATAAAACAACGCAATTGGCTAGGACCGCGTGATGCTGGCGTTGCCGTCCACTTTGCGGTGGTGTGGAGTAATTTGGGATTTATGTAATGAATTGAATGAGAGAGCTGCAGGGTGTGTATACAGAGCAGAGAGACGGGGTTTTATCGATCGCCAAGAAAGTATATAGCCGGTGCTATGTAAAGCCCAAACGTCGCCTATGTACGTTTCTTTCTAAATATAAAGCGCGGATGTTTTCGGGCGACCTGTTCCCGCTATACGCGAATAAAATTTACGAAAAGGATAAACGTATAGAACAGCTTGCAACGAATGAAAAAAAGGGCCGCTTTAAACATGAAATGATGTGGATTAATAGGAAAAGTTTTGCTATTTTACTTAAGAACCTTAAAAGCCTGATGCGGAACTTTCCCGTTTTGTTTTGCACGGGGACTATAAGGAGAATTATATTATATTTTCATGGGGATGCTCTGTTGTTCTTAAATATTTCCAAGACCCTGTACATTATTACATATTTGGATTTCACGTAAAATTCTAAGCTTACTTGACGATATAAGTTTATCATAGAAACAAAGGAAAGTCAAGTTTTTGAACGCTTTGAAAAAAAAAACCATCTGCACACAAAGAGCTTTCGCGTGGTGCCATCTTGAAACCAAGGCTTTTACCAAAATCGTTTTTGATTCTCATTTGTATCTATTAATTTACAAAGTCCATTTAAAATAACAAAGTAGAATAAACATATTTTTAACAAAAGAGCATCTCTAAAAATCCTTAACTTGGGAAAAAAATTAAATATTTCTTTCTATATGAATCGATGCAGTTTCCGACGAGCATCCTGTATATTTCGTTTTGCAAGACTTTTTTGCCACACTGTAATAAAATGATAAAAATTTCTTCAATTGAAATCTTACTGTTATTAACTAAAAAAAAATCATAACTAGGTTATTTTGCTATTACATTTTGAATTTTAATTTGTTTGTTTTTCAATTATTTATAGAGGCGGTATTATACCCCCTACGCCCCCACCCAAAAACTTTCGAAAAAATTGAAAAAAATTGAAAAAAAAAACGTTAAAAATTGTTCGGAAAGTTAATAAAAAGTATAATAAAACGAAATAAGAAAAGATTAATAAAAAAAACAGAGAAACGCGGTTCTCGGCGAAAAAAAGGCGAAGGAGTTCAGCTACGAGGTTGGAGATGCCAAAAATAGGGGAAAAAATGCTTTATGAACAAAAAAACAAAAAATTCTGAAAAAAAAATTCAAAATTGTTCAAAAATCTAATAAAAGTATTATAAAACGAAATAAGAAAAAAAGTAATAAAAAAACAAAACCAAAAGATTTTCCAGAAAGTTAATAAAAGTATTATAAAACCAAATAAGCAAAAAATTAAAAAAAAAAAAATTGTCCGGAAAGTTAATAAAAGTATTATAAAACGAAATGAAGAATAATAATAATAAAAAAAAGTAAGAGAAACGCGGTTTTCGGCGAAAAAAAGTTGAAACAAAAAATTGAAAAGTTTCGAAACTGGGGGCAAAGTTTCGCTTCAGTTGTGTGCTTATAAACGTGAGGTATTTTTAATAATATTAATCACTGATTATATTGCACTTGTTTATTGTTTTTCAGTCATTTATATATTCGGTTTTTTTTCTATTTATATTTCTTTCTTCTGTTTTTATAACCTTAAATAATTGACTGTATTGCACTTGTGTATTATTTTTATCTATATGTAATTGCCTGATTGCATACACATAGCCACTTTTGCTTCTGCCTTTGATCATTATAAATATTGTTATTTCGTTTAATTTATTCCATTCTCTATATTATTATGTTTGATTGTATTACCCTTGTTCATTGTTTTTCAACCACATGTTAATTTATTTCTGTTTTTTATAATTTTAATTACTGATTATATTGCACTTGTTCATTGTTTTTCAATTATTTATATATTTGATTTACATCTCTCTGTATTACACTTATTTATTATTTTTATCTATATGTAATTGTCTGATTGCATGCACATAGTCACTTTTGTTCTGCCTTTGATCTTTATAGGTATTGTTATCTGGATTAATCTATTTGTTTTTCTCTATATGTTTGGATTGTAATGCACTTGTCCATTGTTTTTCAGTTATTTATATATTCATTTTTTATGATTTATATTTATTTTTTTCTGCCTTTGATCTTTATAGGTATCTATAAATGTTTGATTCTATTACACTTATTAATTTTTTTTTTCATATTTGATTTCTTTTTTGTTTTTTATAATGTTAATCGCTGATTATATTGCACTTGTTCAATGTTTTTCAGTCATTTTTATATTCGTTTTTTTTCTAATTTATATTTCTTTCTTCTGTTTTTATAACCTTAGATAATTGACTGTATTGCACTTGTTTATTATTTTTGTCTATTTGTAATTGTCTGATTGCTCGCACATAGTCGCTTTTGTATTGCCTTTGATCATTATAGATATTATTATCCCGATTAATTTATTCCGTTTTTCATAATATGTTTGATTGCATTAGACTTTTTCATTGTTTGTCAACCATATATTAATTTTTTCTGTTTTGCTTTCTTTTTTTTGTTTTTATCAAATATCTTAATCACTAATTGTATTGAATTTGTTCTTTGTTTTTCAGTAATTTATATATTCGTTTTTCTTTTGATTTATAATTCTTTACTCTATTTTTATAACCTTACATCACTGATTGTATCGCACTTATTCATTGCGTTTCAACTATTTATCCGTTTTTATACCCTTAAACTATTGATTGTATTCTATTTGCTTCGATTAATTTATTCCCTCCTCTATATGTTTGATTGTATTAGACTTTTTCCTTATTTGTCAACCCCATATTAATTTTTTCTGTTTCATATTTGTTTTGTTTTTCTGTTTTTTATTAAGTATCTTAATCACTCACTGTGTGGAATTTGTTCATTGTTTTTCAGTAATTTATATATTCGATTTTGTTTTGATTTATATTTCCTTTCTCTGTTTTTATAACCTTAAATCATTGATTGTATCGCACTTATTCATTGCGTTTCAACTATTTATCTTTATATTTTTCTGTTTTTATACGCGTAAATCATTGATTGTATTCCATTTGCTTGGATTAATTTATTCCCTTCTCTATATGTTTGATTGTATTAGACTTTTTCATTGTTTGTCAACCATATATTAATTTTTTCTGTTTCATATTTGTTTTGTTTTTCTGTTTTTTATTAAGTATCTTAATCACTCATTGTATGGAATTTGTTTATTGTTTTCAGTAATTTATATATTCCTTTTTCTTTTGATTTATATTTCATTTCTCTGTTTTTATCGCACTTATTCATTGCTTTTCAATTACTGATATTTATATTTTTTTGTTTTTATAACCTTAAATTGATTGTATTCCACTTGCTTCGATAAATTCCGCTCTTTATTTGTTTAAATGTACTGTACTTGTTCATTATTTTCCAACTACATATTATTTTTTTTTGTTTTACATTTGCCTTTTTTCTGTGATTATAATCTTAATCAGTGATTGTATTGCATTTGTTCATTGTTTTTCACCTAGTTATATTCGTTTTTTTATCTGTTTTATTTGTTTTTTTTTTCGATTTTTATAACCTAAATCATTAATTGTATTGCACTGGTTCATTGTTTTTCAACTATTTAATTTGTTTAATTTTCTGTTTTTATAACCTTAAGTTATTGGTCGGATTGCACTTGTTCATTATTTCTTTTCATTATCTACTTCTGCTCTGCCTTAGTTATTTATAGATATTATATTTTGATTAATTTATTCCGTTCTTTAAATGTTTCATTGTATTGCTCTTATTCCTTTTTTGCAACTATTAACATTCGTTTTTTTTTGTTACACATTTGCTTTTTCTGTTTTTATAACCTTAATCACTGATTGTATTGCACTTATTCATTGGTTTTCAACTATTTATATTAGTTTTTTCTGATAATGTTTTTTTCTGTTTTTAACCTTATATCGTTGACTATATTGCACTTGTTTACTGGTTTTATATATTTATTATATTTATATATTTATTTATATATTATGTTTGATTTTAATTTTAAACTATTATATTTGTTTGATCGCATTCATGCATATAATAATTTCAGTGTTCTTCTTTTTATTTTTATATTATTGTCTTGATTAATTTGAATTTAGCTTTTTTTCTGTTTATGTTTGTAAGATCGTAAATTATTCCGTTATTTATTTTTCATTTTATTGCACTTGCTCACCGAATTTCTATTTATTTATAATTGTCTGAGTGCACGAATGTTCACTTTCAGTCTGCCCTTTATCTTTATATTGTTCAATTGATTAATATAATTTTGTTTTTCTTTTTGTTTGACCTTAAAATATGGCATTTGTTCACTGCTCTTATCTATGTAGGTATATAATCGTCTCTCCTATTTTGCCTTTTTATATTATATATTTGTCTTGATTAATATGTTTTTTTTTCTGTTTGTGTTTGTTTGACCTTAAATAAAGTAATTCTCAATATTTGATTTAATTGCATCTATTAATATTTGCCTGATTGCGTATTATATTGTGGTCATTTCTGCTCTGCCTTTTAATTATATATTTTTTTCTTGTTAATTTTAATTTAATTCTTTTTGTCCGTTTAGTTTTATTTGTTTTAATTCTGTTTGTTTGACCTTATTTATTGTATACTGTTTATTTGATCTTATTTATTGTAATTGTATGTGTGATTCACTATTGTTTTGCATTTTAATTTTATATTTTTGTCTTGACTAATACTACTTTTGTGTTCGTCTGCGTTTGCATGACCTTAAATAATTAAGCCGTTCTCCACATTTGATTTTATTCCACATGTTCACTATTTTTTTATGTTCACATTTCTGTCCTGCCTTTAGATTATATATTTTTGTATCGGTAAATTTTACTATAATTTCTTTCTGTTTGTTTGGTCTTATTTGTTTTAATTGTATGTCTGTTTGATATTAATTGTTGTAATTATATGTTTGGGTTAGTCTACTTATACTCGTTCGAGTGAGATGGTGGCTCAGAGGTAGCCGAGGTAGGGTAGTCGCCTAGCGTACGAGAGGTATCGGGTTCGATGCCCAGCGCCTTCTTCAACAATTTTTTAAAAATTATATTTAGTTGTTGAAGATTCTACTTCTGTCATGTGGTCTTGGCTGGTCCTAGCTCTTGAATTAATATTAAAGACATCGTCGACTTTACACCCATGCGTCACGAACTCATGTCGTCGCCATCGCCGTCGCGGTGCAAAGTGTTTAACATACCGTTTCGCCCCTCATAATATAACGACACAAACGAAAATTGCATTATTCCTCGGATGTAGAGAAGAGAAGCACAAGCAAGAAGCATTTTGTGCATTCGGAGACGGTGCCTTATCGATCGGAAGAACTATATGTATATAACGTGCTATGTAAAGGCCCAAACGTCGCTTATATACTTTTCTTTCTAAATAAGGCTCATGTTTTTAGGATGCCGAGAGAGAGATTCGACGTATTTCCATTCTTAAGCATATATATTGATTTCGATATCTTTGCCG
>JAEQML010079954.1:0-11776 GCA_016904865.1 Pissodes strobi | reverse complement strand
TGTTTCAAATATGCTCGATGTTCTCACTGAGCAGAATCTCACGAACGAAGAAATATGTAATTGGATTGAAAACGATGAAGAGTTCTTACCACTGGAAGACATAGATGATACAACATGAGAGTGAAAATGAAGGTTCAGAGTTAAATAATACAAACCACATTGCTGTTAAAAATGATGAGGCAGTTAAAAGTTTAATTGTGCATAAGGTGGGCAGAAGAAAATTATATCCCTCTAAGCAGACAAAAATGAAGAACTTTCTTGCAAAATAACACATGCTTCTATTTTATATATTATTTTATGTACTACATATTGTTATTATAAGCTGTTTTGTATTATGCTTCTTTATATAATATAAAATATGTTCTGCTCCAGTAATCCGAATTATTTACTAATCCGGATCACCGTGATTTGAATTAGTCCGGATTATCGAGGTCGCACTGTAGTAATTTTGTGTGTCTCAGGGCCTCACAAACTTGAATACAGTTCGATAAAAATCAGGCCCGTGTAAATACAAATGGCTAGAGAGTAGCTAGAGCGTCCTTTCTTGTCATGTTGTATAACAAGAGGCCGAGTCTTGGCCTATGCGTGTTTAACGTAAGAACTTTTCACTATACATAAATCACTAAAGCTTGAATTTAGCATAACAGTCCAATAAACTTCCCATCTACACCAAAATAATACCAACTTTTTAGTTAAGAAGCATTATCACCTAATTTTTTATTTTTTTTTTTTGATGTGTTAAGAGTTGGTTCTATAAATGACGATCCTCAACCCATTTCCAAAAGTAACATGGCCTCACTTCCAGAAATAATAGACATAAATGGTATTTGTTTCGTTATGTTTCAAATAGTAAATACTTACAGCCCGACTTACAGTGCAATTTATTACTTAACCTCACTTACACTCCTCTACTTTGAAGTGGCAAACTTATTAATGTCTTCATAAAATCGCTGTAATTCCTCTTTTCTTGAAACATTTGCTAAGTTTATAAGCCTTTCTTCAAATACTTTAATATGCAAGTGCTCATTCTATTTAAGTACGAAAACCTTCGTTCTACAGCTTAAATATCTAATTATGACATATTATACAGCTTGCTATTTTAAACAAGTAGGCGATTGCTTCCGGGTATACCGAGAGTTGCATTTTCTGATAATTATGTCAGATTCAAGCTTTAGTAACTTATAATGCCTCTCGAAAGTTTTCTTTCGCAATAAGTTATTCTATAGGTAACACTTTGGTGACCTCTGGTAAGCGTCATACTCACAAGGAAAACTAAAACTCCTAAAAAATCAAAGGAACTCAACCTCAGCAATTTGCAAACATTGCTAAATGTCATTTATTCAGTTTAGATGCTCAGTTTTCCCCGTGGCCGCCACTGTTGAAACAATCAACTCAAAACATTGCCCAATCACATTTTTCCTTAAATCTGAAGGATGATACAAGCTCTTAACCACATCTGAGCGGGAAATGAACAAGAACAACTGCAAAGTTCTTTAAAGTAAATTCAACTGCATTGATACAGACTCTTGGAAAACATGATTTTGCGTTTTAAATGAAAATATAAACCACAGTTCGCCAGGTTCCAAACCATCGTTTTAAATAAACCTCCCAGAAAAAAGGTATTAAAGTCATTGCAACTCTACTCACTGCAAGCCATTATGAAACTGAACTTATTGCGTTGTGCGGCGCTCCCATCTGCGTCAGAACCTTATCGAGCCACTGTAATGGCCCGTGTAAATGGATTTCGATCCAACAGGGCGTGCTTGTGACGTCTTGTCTGTGATATTCAGCGCCCCAACCCTGTAACAAAATAAGTTACAAATGAATATTATATATGTATAAGCATGTTCCGCCATATAATATGTATATATAAAAACTAAACTTAAAATTAACAAAAGTAGTTCAAATGCACCATCTGGAGATGACATCTTTGACATGACAGATGGCACTTCTTCAAGTCACACAGCAAAAACAAAAATAAATAAAACAATAATTTCGCAAACATAAACTTTGCCTAAAGTATCTGAGTTTTCTTAGGCAAATGACAATATAGAGGCACCAGATGGGGATAATTGCAGTATTGTTAAAAGAAAGACAGATTGGAAAAGCTATCTGAACAAAGCAGGTCCTCACCAGTACATGGTGAAAACACTGATTTTGGAATGCCAGTTGAAAGCCAGAGATCTTACTTGTTTGTGTCCGAATTAGACGTAAAAACAACTGAAAAAGAACTAATAAAATACGTCCATAATCTATGGCAAACTCTAGATCTCCTGCAGAGCCTATAAAATGAAAACAATATCGATAAGTTCAAAAGTAGTTTTAAACTGGAAGTCCCAACTAGTGATGTAAAAATTACCGTAATTTATTTTTGGTCGGTAATATTCGTTAAATTACGAGAACTTACCGTAATTTAGGAGAATTTTAGGAAATTTAACTTTTTTTTTAGCAGTAGACTATACTTGGTAGGTAATTTATTATCCTTGTTCAAAAATATACTATTAAACAAAATTTCACAATTTTATATTTAAAATTGAGCCCAAAATTAATTATTTTGTATTAATTTATTATATAATAATATGTATGATGTGAAAACAAATTTAACCTAAATAACATAACATAATATTACATACCTACAAATAAAACCGAAATAGATAAAAATAAATAAATACAAATATTTTAAAAAGTAAGTCTATTTAGAAGAGAAGGAAGACTGACGAGTGACAACCTGTCAACTAATGGACATACAACATCAGAGAACCTAAATATTTTCCAAATCGAAAAAATTTTCTTCTCCAATACTCGAGCTAGTATCTTGAACTGAAAAGTCTTCTGACAAATCTGAGTAAGAAGAACTATCCCTTTTATGTTCAATTTGCCTTTGTCTCTTTATTGTCTGTTTTGCTGACCTTAGACTGCTATTGCCATCATCAAGGGTATCATTATTAGTAGTTTTATTATTATTTATTTCAATTCTTCCCTCTTCTATAATATCTTTAGTAAAATATGAACTGGCAGGCGCAGACATGTTTTGATCCAAAAGTTATAAGTTATGAGCAATATATAGAAGTTTTCCAGCTCTTTCTGTAGTCAACCTATTTCTTTTTTTACAGTGAATAAAAGAATATGTACTAAACGACCTTTCTGTAGCAGCTGTTGATGGTGGTAACCCTAGAATGGCAACAGCTACATTTTTAAGTTTGGTTTTATTACAAATGCCTTTCCACCAAGTAATGCAGTCAGACTTTTTGGCACTTTCCCACACTAAATTGATACTCCATATATCATTCCTGCCTAAGTAGTTCGTAAGCTCAAGAATAAGTTTCTATGTGTTCTTGAAACTGAGGATGGTTTGAAATCAAATTGTGTATGAGCTGCATTGCTGTTCTTTATTTAGCTCCAATTCAGATTGATTAAACCAAGGGTCCAGTAAATAGGCAGTTAAATGGATAGGTTTTAAGATAAAATATTTTCTTTTTATAAACAGGGAAATGAGTTCCTTTTCTTCTTTGGATTTTATTGACGATTAACATTATCATTAATATAACCCTCAATTTGCGTTAGAGCTATAAAAACCTGAGAAATTCTTGCGGCATCGCCTTCTAAAATCGTTATCGATTTAACTACAGGGTTCAGGATACCTTGTAGCTTTTCAAGTCTTGTCCAGAAAATATCGTTATCCAAGATGGTCTCTAACCTTTTTTGACAATTAATATTTGTAAGGATTCTTTAGTCATAATCAAACTTTCCACACAATATAAAATTAACCCCCAACGAGTTTTGACTGGGAGTTTTAAGCTTCTTACTTTATGATATTTATCTAATTGAATTTTGAAATTGTGAGATCCATTGATCTCTTTAATAATTTCTTTACAAGATGACTCTACATTTCTGAAAGAATTAAGCTTCATAATCTCTCCTACTAAAAGATTCAGACCATGCGCTACGCAAGAATGTGTTGTTATATGGTTAAATTCCGTTGCAATAATTCGTTTTGCTTTTTTCCATGGCTACAGCATTATCTGATACTATAGCCATAATTTTTTCTGGTCCAATTTCTGTTATACACTATCGTATTTCCTGCGTAATGTACTCTCCAGTATGACTTTCTGCACCTGTTGTCATGGTTTTCATAAGAACCGGCTTTGGGGTTGTTACAACAACGACGCAGCACAAGTGTGTCTGTGTGCTTGTGGCTTGTGCGATTTCAAGCAAAAGCGTGGGAAGTACACGAGACGAGAATGCCGGGGATTTTTAATGAGTAATGACTGCCAAAAAAAAACGAGGTTCGGTTATGTCACTGAATTGTAATGTATAATTCCGTGGGTTATGTTCACTTCTACATACGTTTCTTCTTCTTCAATTCTATTTTCGCTGACTGGCGGCTAACCAGGCCCCGAGCAAAAATCAAGAACAGAAAAGCGTCCCAGTTGGTTAACTAAGTTTCGTGACCATGGACACCAACTTACAATACATAGATTTTACACAGAAGCTATCACGAATGTATTCGTAATATTACCGGGAATGTTATCGGTAATATAACCGTAATATGTTACCTAAAAACGAATATTCCTTTGAGAGAGAGCTAATATTACAGTAAGTTACAGAATTTATGGGAATATTCGATTGGTAATATTCGCTTGTCACATCACTAGACCCAACTGAAGCAAAACAAGCAGCCATGTCTCCAAACCTCTGAGGGAATTGTAATTAACCATTTTCCCCATCGTCGACGACGCCCAGTGTTCAGGGAAAATCAAATGGTTCAAGTTCAAGCCTAACCATCCTTCAACAGGATGTGTGTTCAATAAGGAATAAAATTGGAGAAATTGAGGTATTCCTAGAAAATGCTCTAGAAGCTTACAATATTTTGTGTTTTTCAGAACATTTTATGTCCCATGAGGAGACATTATCTATTTCATTGCCTGGCTATTCTGTGGTATCAAATTTCTCTAGAAAACAATATACACATGGGGGTGCAGCAATTTTGGTCAAAAATTACATTGGAGGCTGTGCAAGAACTCGACGGAAATGTTATGTGAGTTTGCTGCTGTTGAGATAAGTAATGTGGACCTCGTAATTTTAGCCATGTACCGTCCGGTGATTTTAATTTGTTTCTAAATAGTATGTGTGCAATTCTAGAGATTTTAACTGTTTGTTCAAGGTCTGCAGTGGTCACCGGTGATTTTAATATAAATTTTAAATTGAAGAACACCAGAAACCAAAACTTTATGGATCTAGTGAACTCTTATGAATTCACTCAAGAAATCTTTGATAATACTAGACAAACTGTATGCCTTGACAATTTTATGGGTATTTCAAATTTTAAATGCGGTTATTGATGCAGCACTTTCGGATCATCAAGCAGAGAAAATATTACTGACTAAAAAATACTTGTAAATTATCTTTCAAGTCTGAAACAAGTTTCCATCAACCAATAACAGCAGTTGGTACAAACAAACTTTTTAATGTTTTAAGCGAGACTGATATGTAATATGTTCACATGTACAGGGTGTTCCAACGAGGACTGAACAGGGGCTTATTTTTTACCTTCCCTGTATTTTTAAAACAAACAAAAATAGCCATTCGATGTATTTTTTTCTGCTAAATTCAAAAGTTTAACCAAAACAACATTTGAATCAAAAACAAAAGACTTACGCAATGGATGAACTGTTTCTTAAATGGAACACCCTGTATATTACTACATTTTTGAACTCTCTAGAGAAATTTAAACACATTTCAATGTATAATAACCTATACTTATCTTTAGCTGTTTACGAAATATTGACAGTTGAAAGTCGGGCATTTTGGCAGGCTTTAAAATCTAAACCGCGTGAGATCAAAGAAAACGATTTGCACATTCCTATCTTAGGTTTTCATAAGCTATCGAATAACACTAATTCCGAATTTAACCCGAGGATAAAATTAACCGGAACTTTTAAACCTCCGGGTAAAACCCACTTACAGGAAATTCACTAGAAAGTAAAGACTAAAAGTAAATTACACAGCAATAACTAACCTAATTTAATATAAACTGCAGAGCAGCATGAGCCTAAGCATAAGGAGTGGATTCTCATACAAAGCTGGGGTATGCCTTGAACCAGACCTAGGAACTCGAAACTGGAGGCATTCCAACAGAAACGGACAATCAACATGATTATGAACCAAGTTATGCAAAAATTTAATAGACTGAATCTGTCTTCTAGCGAAGGTTTGTCTATTCTACTGAACAACTTCAGATCGTCAGCATACACAAGCTTATCACACTTAATAACATTAATTAAATCATTAATAAAACACAAAAATAACAGGGGTCCTAAGTTAGATCCCTGTGGTACACCAGAACTAACGACAAATGACGGCGATCTGAAGTGCTCATATTCAACATACTGGGAGCGTCCAATCAAATAAGATTCAAACAATGCTAGCAGTCTCTGTGATACACCAAGGTTCCCAAGTTTAAAAAGCAAAATATAGTGATCAATTTGGTCAAATGCCTTCTGAAAATCCGTATATATAACGTCAAGCTGACCCTGTGCGTCTAGTGTTTTGCAGGCAATGTGCGATAGTGTAGCCAAATTTGTTATGCATGAGCGAGAATCAAGAAAGCCATGTTGATCATGTGAAAGGAGACCTCTAATTTTAGGGTATATGCTGTTGTGGATGACTACCTCCAGAATTTTTGAAAAATTACAAAGAATTGAAATAGGTCTATAGTTTCTTACCCAAGTACAGTCGCCCTTTTTTAATACCGGAATTATTTTTGCTGTCTTCCAAATATCTGGAAACTGACCTTTATTAATTACAAGATTAAAGATGTGGGTTAATGGGGTAACCAGGACACAGGCACAGTCCTTTATAAGGAAGCTAGGAATGTTGTCAACGCCTGAGGTTAGAGTATTTTTGAGTTTTTTGCTGGCTTTCAGTATGTCAGCAGTTGTTATATGCGGAATATCAATGTTGCTGCAACTGAGCACAGCGGCTCTCAGTTCATTGATTTGTGCCGAATCGATATACACACTGCGAAAATATTCAGCAAAAGCATTGACAATGGCCTGAGGTCCGCCGTATTCACCGCAGTCATCCTTCAAGATGCCAGGGATTCTTGTTTGGGATTTTTTGCCGTTAACAAAAGACCAAAATGCAGATGGATCAGAGCGAATGTTAAGTTCAGCATTGCCAATATACTCCAGATAGTCAGTATTGGCTTGGGCTTTAATTTGACGCCTAATAGCATTAAATTTAGTTAGATAGAAGTTGGTTTTATACAACTTGCAATCTCGATATGCCTTTTCTTTTTTAAAAATGAGCTTTACCGTTTCACTCGAAAACCAAGATGGAAAACGTCGACGCTGTTTGATCTTTACAGGGACACACACTTCGAAAATATTATCTAAAATTTGGTATAGAGCTTTGGAGGAGTCGTTTACATTTGAAAAGCCAAGAACCGGTGACCAGTCAGCGTCCAAAAGCAAGTCGTACATGAGAGGAAAGTTTGCTTTTCTAAAATTGTACTCCTTGGGAGCATTTCTATTAAGGCTAAAGCTCTTGACGTGAGGGTCAACTATTCTAGCCTGAATATTTAGTAACAGGGATGGATGGTAGGGGTCTTCATTAACGAAAGGTGTGTCTCCGTAATGACCAATGTCACAGTCAATATTTGAGAAAACAAGATCTAACAGGCGATTATTACAGTTTTTTATATTGTTAACCTGAGATAAGCTGAGTGCATCAGAAAAACTTGAAATTAGTGCATACTTAGAGTCGGAAAAGTTTTTATGTACATATTGCGGTATATTAAAGTCCCCTAGAATTAGCAATTTGTTCTCGTGCAATATATTCAAAGTTAGGAGATGATCCAAAAAGTATTCGAATTCGTTATTGTTAATATATGGTGGGATGTAGACTAGAATAATATGTAATATGGAAAATTTCACCTTCAGCCTGCAGCCCACAACACTAATAGCAGGAACTGTATTATTTAAGAGATTTAGGTCGAGTTGCTCAGGTTTCAGTTCATACTTCACACCCAACAGTACGCCTCCCCCTCTGGACACTCCCGCCAATTCAAACTCCCGATCTGACCGAAACACTGCGTACTCCGACGTGAAAAGTTCGGAGTTAAACACATCCGGTCTCAGCTATGAAAACCTAAGACAGGAATGTTCACACCGTTTTCTTTGATCTCTCAAGGTTTAGATTTTAGAGCGTGTCAAAGTGTCAATATGCCCGACTTTCAACTGTCAATATTTCATAAACAGCTAAGGATAGGTATAGAATATTATACACGAAATGTGTTTAGATTTCTCTAGAGTCCAAAAATGTGGTAATATACAGGGTGTTCCGTTTAGCCCCTGTTCAGTCCTCGTTGGAACACCCTGTACACTCACTGAAAATTTTAATGTATCTTTCCCTTTTAAAAAACAGTATCTAAGTCTGATGGGAGTGTGAGGTGGTAAAATCAGGACTTGGGTAAAATGAGAGAGCGTCTTAGGCTCCTAAATGATTTGTTGATTAACTATAAACAACCTGAAATTGCTGTTATTAGAAATGAGTATAAGGCACTATATAAATAAGTGTAAAGCAAAGGCAAATTCTGATTTTATCTGAACTGCTGAAAATAAAGTTAGGGCTGCCTGGCAAATTACAAATGACTATAGAGGTGCGAAAAAAAAACGATCAACAAAAGAAATTAGCGCGGACACATTTAACTCTTCTTGCACAGGTGCCGCACACACAGTGCTGCAAAATCTTCCCCAAGCAAATATTGAGGCTTGTACATATCTTTTGCATTTTTGGAAAAAACCTCCTCCTGATGGTTTTTCTTTCAGAGGTCACCATAATTGAGGTTCGGTATGCCATTGACCCTTTGAAACCAAAAAGTAGCAAGGATATTTTTGGCTACAACCCCATTCTTTTAAAGAAAATAAACAACACACTTTCCACTAACGCATATACGGAACTCTTCTATACTTGAGAGTACTTATCCTAATATGTTTAAACAATCAAAAGTCATGCCAATTTATAAAAAAGGAGACTATAATGACGTAAATAGCTACAGACCTCTAACCCTGGTTCCAACATTGTCAAAGGTCTTTGAATATTTGTTAAAGGGTTAATTGTATACTTATTTTGATGAAAATTGCCTGTTTACGGATACCCAGTTTAGTTTTATTAGCAGCAATCCTGTGGGATCTCTCCAAGGTCTTTGACTGTATATTATTATGTCATGAAATTCTACTACAAAAGTTGGAATACTATGGCATCGATCCGCAAAGTGTCCAACTAATTCAGGGCTATATAACAGATCGAACTCAACAAACTTTTCTGGAGGAATGCTTTCGGGAGCATCAAATGTTGAGCATGGGATTCAGCAAGGATTTTTCCTGGGTCCCCTGCTGCTTTTAATATATGCCAATGATATAGATACTTAACAAATGAAACAATGATACAACTTCACTTACAAAAAAATAAGGACTTGGAGCTTGTTATTGTACAAATTAAACAATCTCTGGTTGATCTGGAAAGTTGGTTTGGTTCAAATTAAATATAAATAAAACTGAAAAGATAATTTTAGTCTCAGGGATGTATATCCACAGACTGTTGATGAAAATCTTAATGATTCTGTTAGACTTCTTGAGGTATATCTGGATGGCACCTTGGTCTTTGACACCCATATTGACCAGGTAGCAAAAAAACCGTCCCAAGTAATATTTTCCTAAAAACCCTAAAAAAAATGTTGATCATGAGGTGTTACTTATGGCCTTCCACGCTTTATTTCAGTCTCATTGCAACTATGCCATTCTTACATGGGGTCATACAACACAGGTAAATAGTCCGAGTTGTGGAGGGCCTACATTACAGAGCAGATGTTAGGCAAACCGTCAAAAACTTAAATATACTTACTATGCCATCTATGTATATTTTAGGCTGTCTGATTTGGGTTGGGAATAATCTAAATAAATATTAACTCTGTTGTCAAAATCATTATCATAATACTAGGGATAAGAATAACATAACTTTGAATTATCTCAGTGAAAAAGACATGTATAGGAATACTTATTTTGGGCCAATTTTTTAATAAACGCATTAAAGGTTTAACAAAGAGCCAGTTTGTCAGTTCGATTAAAAAATATATGTTTTTATAGTATGTAGGAATTTTGAGATGTGAATGTTATTATAGATGTACCTATGTTAAGTGTGATGTATATTTATCTATAGGATCTTTTAGCGTTGACGTATTTAAAAAATAAAAATTTTATGAGCATGAATAAAGTCACTTCACTTCAAAATAGCTATAAAATAATATGTATAAAATCAAAATATGACTAGTTGGTCAATGTGTATTCCTTGTAGTTATTAAAATGTGCACTTTTTTCTGGATACTTTATGACGGACCTGAAAGTCAGGGATAATACAAGTTTCCTGGCATGTGATGACCATTCTAGAAAGATTGGTTATATCTTAGGTCATACCCAGCCAGTCATTTTGCTCTGAGCAGAGGTGTGTGTCCCTCACAGAATTAATTATAGGTCTGCATATGCCGATGCTGATCTCAATTTTGTAAGCTCAGTAGCCTCTTCGTTTCCTTGAATTCGACACTGACTTGGACCCAAACTATCTTAATGTGTTTTGTTTTGTCTAGTATTCCAGTTCTTCAAGATAGTCGAATATCAGTATAAAATTTTCTCTTGTGCAGGTGAATGCTTTACTGCCTACATGCCAAAAAGTATATAGATTCTTTCATCTATTTGCACAGTAGTTTCTCCTCTCGTTTTCTGTAGCACAGTGAAGAGTAGGGTAGAGTCCTGTCGAGAATGCCCTAAAATAAGTTAGATTTCTGTTTGATCTTAGTCCATATATTCTTGATATCCTGATTCAGTGGCTACTTAGGTTTTGAGCCGCCGCGCGCCGCACCGGTGCACTATATCAGGTTCTCAATTAGAGGTTGAAGTATTCTTAGAGACTATTCCCTGCGATTCAGGATCGTCGATTTGAAGAGATTCAGAAATACTAAACAGGCAAATTGAGTTCTGCATTATGTCAAATCACATATGAGTATCAATGGACGGTTATCTGCTCTCCTCAATTCTATTCGCTTTTTATGAAACGCGTTTTTTCAAAAATGTACCAATCAAGTAAAGTCAGAACCCTCAGGAGCAACTGCAGGCTTGACGCATTTTTCCTCATAAGCTTAGGAAGGTTTCAAGAGCAGAGTGAAAGAAGATAGGACAGGGTGGACAATGGCTAGGGAAAAAGCCAAGTGAGACCACCTAAGAATACTACTACTACTACTATTAGGCCTCTCAGAATTTTTATTTCTACAGTAGTAAGCTTATGACTACAACGGCACTCGTTCAGTAACCCTATAACATTTTATAACCAATGTTCTCACAGTCCAGTAGTATATGTACTGATATGGATAAATGGAAGTAGACTTAGTCCAAAAATGTATATACACAGAAACAGTCACTGTAGGCAAGCAAAAAATCACACAAAAGTAAAATTTTGGTTGATTCATTCAATAAAATATGTCTCATGTATTAACTAATTTTAAGCATCAAGATATGTCTCAGTTGATGCCGACCCGACACACTGCAATGGCTAATTTTAAGTAGCTGTAGATCCAAACGAAAAAATATATTTTAGTTACCTACTAAACCAGACCATGTCTTAACGTAACTAAGGTTAAAGTAAAAATATCATTGTCAACAAATGCATTTACCTTGACAAAGCTCATTCTTATGGTACACATTTTCGTCAATTCATAGACGGC
>JAEQML010079953.1:0-11776 GCA_016904865.1 Pissodes strobi | reverse complement strand
AGGGCTGCAACTCCTCCCTCAAGAACAATTCGGCTTTCGCGGTCAGAATGGTACCGTCATGCTGGCCGCGAAAATAGCGTCCGATGCTTATAAAGGCTTCAACAATAAACAGTCTACTGCCCTTTTGCTACTGGATATTGAGAAGGCGTTTGACAGGGTGTGGCACGATGGGTTGCTGTACAAGTTGTTGGCAATCTACAACATGCCGTTGCACTTGACAGCACTCATCGCGTCATACCTTGCCGGGCGAGTCTTATCTACGAAAATTGGCACTAAGCTCTCTGCCAGCAGGAACCTGCTAGCGGGAGTGCCCCAGGGTACTGTATTATCGCCGCTATTATTCAATCTTTATATAGCAGATATCCCGTCATGTCCTAGCACCCATAAAGCCCTATTCGCTGATGATACAGCGATCTACTCCCTCAATCCTCAAGCGGAGGTGACGAAGGATAATCTCCAGGAACATATGCATACTCTCATCCCTTACTACGATAAGTGCAAAATCTCTTTAAACCGCTCTAAGACAGAACTTATTATAATTACCAGAAAACGTAAAGACATAAATGTCACCCCTTTAATGCTAATATGCGCTCCAATACTGCCTAAACCTAAGGTTAAATACCTAGGCATCACCCTGGACAATAAATTAAACTTTTCACAGCATATAGAAGCGGTAATTGCAAAAAACGCTATTATAAAATAAGGATTGAACACCCTAGTGACTGCCAGGTCGTTTCTAAGTCCTTGCAATAAGTTAATACTTTATAGAGCTATCATCCGGCCAGCCCTCCTTTACGGCGCCCCAGTCTGGTGCTCTGTTGCCAAGACACATAAAAGAAAACTTCAAGTCATACAAAACAACTATTTGAGGGCTGCATTTTCATTAACGCTCCTGGATCGGGTCAGGATAGAAGATCTGCATGAGTGGGCAAAGATGGAGTACATCGAGGAGTACATCGATGCCCTCGCATGCAGGTTCTTTGAGCGGCAGATAGCGGGCTCCCCGCTTACTGCAAACATCGCTAATCAGCGCTACAACCCGGAAATTCCCATCAAACATGGTACAATTTACAGAGAAATCACTCTTTTCTATCGGCAAGTTATGCCACCTTAAGAAGGGTTCCCTCGGGAGTCAATCTGAAAGGTAACTTTCAAAAACCACCCTAAAAAACAAGCTACAAAAGTGTATTTCTATGTGTAAACATTTCCAAGCTATCAGGAGCTCAGAAATGCAGCACCACCTTCAAACTACGCGCGAGATCTGTTCTCGTCAGGCCAATCCACGGCGTTCGGACACGTGGGCGGGGCATGTTAAGGGAGCTGGTCGGCATACAAATATGCTCTAGAAACCGTCATAACGCATATGATTCCAAGCCACCCAAGCGTCCATGTATTCGCAGCTGGTACCACGATACTGGCTCAGCGCGACCTGATACCATTACATTACTTGAATAGACTTAACATGGTTAAGTCCCCTACATTCATTGTATATATTTTTAATTGTTTTGTCAGAATACATGTTGTATATATTGTATATATTGTAAATATAAATTTGTAGCTTTATGACACCCTGTTCTATAAGAACAGTTGAAGTAGGGTTTTTCTGTAGTTTTCCCTACATAACTACATCTATCAACAACTTCTGCAACATGTACACCCAAATAGCAGGCTTTATGCCAATCTCTTAGTATTATAACTTTGAAGGGGCAACCCATGTAAAGTGTAGCACCAAACGAACAATACCACATACCTAATAGATTAAATAGGGTTAACAGCGACCCCCTAGGGGTGCCGCTACCTGCTGGCCACTAAGGCAATACAGAAACATTGCCCGGCTTAACAGCAGTGTCAATGTCATTCGTACTGTTAGTTATGTAGTTAAGAAACCTGTGTAATGAACAAATTAATATATGATGATGATGACGAGCGCGCCATGAAGAGTATCACTTTTCCTCCAGATAAAATAATATACTATTGTATACCCGCAGCTGTTACAATCCATTAAATATAGACTCATTTTTAGCTTAAAATGCAAAACAAAATAAAAATATGTATTTTGATTACCATAACTTTGATATGCCACTGTAGCCAAATGGGGGGGGGGGGGCACCATATTCTAACATACATTTTTGTGAAGTACTTATCCATACCTACAACATATTAAAATTTAAAGATAATCGTATGGTTCCGAATTTCTCTGTTTGTCGGGTGCGGGGTCCTTTAGTATATTCAATTCCATGTCATAATTATTGTGATAAAAAGTATATTGGACAAACATCACAAAATCTAAAAAATAGAATTTCTGGACATAAAAGTGACATAAAACTTCAAAAAAACACTTCTGCTTTATCTGAACATGCATATATTACTGATCACATGCCAAATTTTAATGATATTAAGATTCTCCATAGAGAAACAAATTTAAATAAAATGTTATTTTTAGAAATGGTCGAAATAAATAAAACAAATTCTATGAATAAGAGAACTTAAATTGATTATTTAAGCTCAATTTATATATTATATATTATATATTATCACTAAATAATCGATAATTTTATACCAATCAAATACAGCTTGCCATTATTATTAAATTAACATCAAATATCAAGTATTCCTTTAACACCTCAAAATTATTTAATTTGAAACAGAGTAGATTGACTTTGACATTTTATGTATTTCTATAAGATATTCTAATATTTTACCAATATTTTTAAAATGTTATAACTGCCAAAATCGAATTTAACTAGTTTTGATTGTAAGTTGCCACAAAATTGTTATATATTGTACATTAGTATATAAAATAATTTTTAGCCCTGACGAGTCACGATATATGACCGAAAGCTTGGACGCAAAACAAATCATCTTTTAATAAACCTTATTGGCTGAATACCCGTTAATTATTTCTACTTTCTATCTATTGTTAAAGTACCATTAATTACGATGCATAAAAATGTAAATACTTTTAAAAAAAATCATCTGGCTCTCCCAGTTTCTATGGCCAAGTAACACAAGTTAATACAAGTTTCTCTATTTGCAGGAAAATGTCAGAGGTTCCAAATGCAACTTATGCAAAAACGGCACTTTTGGCCTCTCCAAAGATAATCCGAAGGGTTGCAAACAATGCTTTTGCTTTGGCAGGAGCAATCAGTGCGTCGACACCAAATACAACTGGGATAAAATTCGGTATGAAAAGTTCGAGAAGGGAATCGAGAGCAATGAACCGGTAAGTCCGATCCTTTTTTTAACAATTTTTATGAATATTGCCTGCCATTAGAGAGCCTTCATTTAGCATGCAATAATATTTGTTGTCATAATTTTTGAGAATTAAAATACAAAAATCGTTACTAATCACTAGTGGAATATATTGTATACATTTTCTTTCTCTTTCAGTTCAGCTCCGATACAATAAGCCTGCCGAGACAATTCATGGGCGATCTTATAACCTCCTACGACGGGTATCTTAGCGTTACCGGTAGCGGTGGGCGATTTAACGTATTCCTTACCGGCAACGGTATTTCTCTGAAATCTGAAATCAGCACGAACGAACTGAAACTGAACGAGCGATACTGGAGGGTCACTTCCGGAAATGTGCTGCACACTTGTCAGATTTCGCTGACCAGGGAATGTTTCTTGTTGGTCCTGCAGAAGATCACGTCTATCGTTATCCAAGGCCAAGATATGGAGTAAGTTTATTTGGTAAATTTCTAGCGGTACTTACAGAACACTGTGTCAATTAAGGGCATAATTTTTATCCAATTCGTTCTAACTAAAACATACCAGTAAAAAACGTTCTATGGTTACAGCCAAATTACAATAGGTTTGTTCTAGCAGCGATTTCAAACGGTTTCAAACCGTACGGAGTTTGCGCGTAGCCATATAAGCGACGCTTATATCGTTATGCGCAAACTCCGGACGGTTTGAAACCGTTTGAAATCGCTGCTAGAACAGACCTAATATTTAGGTAAACGCGTACTTGCAGAATATTACGCCACAACCAATCCAAACAAAATGCGACCATGATTTGCATTTTATTAATTCTAAAACTGAAGAGTTTAAATAGAAACGTAAGCCATCCATGTCCATTTCCATTATATTTAAGGTAGCGTCTCATGTCAGGCCAGGGGACGTGAAGTAATCAGCGAGATCTATATGTTAGAAACCTGTTAAATTCTAACATTGCGACGCGCTTTCTGTGTAATATATAATAAATAAAACACGCCACCAATAAGATACTATTTATCTATTATTCAACGAGAAACATAAATACAGCACAAAAAGTATCTTTCTATTTTATAGAAGTATATATTTAAGACTATTATAATTTGTAAATTTTTATAATTAATATTTGTAAATTAAATGAAAAGGTAGATAAAAAAAATATGCGAAGGCGCAGCCATCGGACAATTGGAGGTGGTTCAAAACCCTAATCTAAAGGCGTTAAAAATATGGATTTAAGGGATACCACAAAAAAATAAAAGGCTCCAACCAACAGAGAAAGAGAAATTTGAGTTTATTCCCCTACCTAACTTCATACCGCTAGTCCTCCCACCTAAACTCACATTACAAGTCCCCTACCTATTTTCAAACCATTATACCCCTACCTAACTACATACCCCTAGTCCTCCCACCTAACCTCACATTACAAGTCCCCCTACCTATTTTCAAACCAATATCCCCCACCCTACTAATTTAGCTCCATCCACTTCCCACTCTTATCCCCACCTACTTTCGAATGAATAAAAACAGTCACATGATCTTAACGATTAGTATTAATTTGTCTGCGATGAGAGTAACTAGGTACTAAAGATGTTTGAATGCAGTAATTGTAATAAGTTCTTTACCCTAAAAACAAATATGTATAGACATAAAAGAAAATGATGTCCTTTTCGACCATCCTGTTCTGATGTGCAGTTACCGGGAACTTGTAATGTGAGGTCAGGTGTGATATGAAGTTAGGTAGGGTAATAATGATATAGTATCCCTAAATAGTATCCCTAATTTGATCTGATGGCTGTCCTTTACATCTACTGTTGGCAGACCCTGCTAATCACTAACTGCACCACGTCCAGCTGTAAGCCTCACACAGACGGCTTGTTCTGGATCCCTATTCCATACAAGACAGTCGAGGGAACGACACGATCCCAGCCGGGTGAATGAACTACAAGTTGTTTGCCGGGTGGTCGAACTACGAACTTCCGGCAAGTCTGGCCAGAAACTATCTGTCTACGCCCGGTGGATGGACTACAAAGTTCCAACGGTTCTAACCGAGTGGAAGAACTACAGAATCCCTAGGGTGGACCCTAAGAATGGAAACATTTCCTAGTAACGAGTCACAATAATATGTGAATCGATTGCTATTATATACGTTCCTTTCAAAAGAATAATTTATCAGAGTTTTAAATATCGGATTAAAGATAGGGTTTTCCCCTTGTTTTAGTCAAATTCAAAAATGAACCAAAAGTTAAAAGAAAACAAAGAATAAATGAGAAAAAGAGCACGACCGTTTAATATATTAGAGCAATCGAGTTACTACAACTATAACTTAATATTAATTATGCAGAAAACTAAAAAGATAGTTTGCACAAGGGAAACCGACATCATCCGTTAAAAATAATATTACAGCCTTTTAGAAAAAGGGAAAAAAAGAAGTCCAAGAAGTTGGACCGAGTTCGGCACAGCAAAATAATTGTGCATAATCGTTAAATGCAGTAAATGATAGCGATAATACTGAAAAAGAAGATGAATAAATGTAATTAAATAGATTGTACAGTCGGGTACAGTGTAACACTTACACCTTATCGAATAAACGAACAACCCTGTTATCTTGATGAAGAAAAGGTCAGAAAATTAATACTTATGAAATGTACTGCGTTTAGTACAATTGAGTATTTGTACTACATTGTTAGAAGATGTTATCATATGGAAGAAAAAGCTGTAAAATCACACTTATGAATTGTACTAAGTCCAGTACAATATAATATTTGTACTACATTGATAAAATATGTTATCATACAGTATAGAAAGCTGTAATATCACCTTTATGAATTGTACTAAGTCCAGTACAATATAATATTTGTACTACCGTGATAAAAGATATTACCATACGGTAGAGAGGGCGGAAAAATGAATTTGATTAATTGTACTAAGTCTAGTGCATTATAACATTGTACTACATTAATAAAGGATGTTATCATACGGAAGAGAAAGCTGTAAAATGGATTTCATGAATTGTACTAAGTCTAGTACATTATAACATTTGTACTACAGTAATAGACGATGTTATCATACGGATGAAAAAGCTGTAAAATGGATTTTATGAATTGTACTAAGTTTGGTACAATAATGTATAAAAGCAATAAAACAAATTTTATGAATTGTACTAAATCTGGTACAAGACAATATTCATACCATATTGATAAAAGAGTACAGTATGGTCCACATAATGAACAAAAAGCACTAAAATATAATTTAATGAAAAATTGTGCTAAACAAAATGACAAATAAATGGTCTGAACGACCTTCCAATATTAATATCAAACAGAAAGCATATCTCTTCCTATATTTTAGTAATTCAAGAAAAAAAAGTTCAATAAGGTAATATCAATGAGCGAAAATATGACGTAATCTGCGTTCAATAACGCAATCTGATGGCTTCCCTTAGCAACGAAAACCAATAATAAACAAAACTACATTACCTAACAATCAACAAACGAGTTTCCCGGTTTAGTGTCTAATTAATAGATGGAAACAATTACCCACACGAATCACTAGAAGTTAATTGCACGCAATTATTAAAATTCAAGATAAAAAGAACATTTCCCCATTGTATCAATGCTAACTTCGGTAACAGTAAATTTCCATGAAATTAGCGGTTTTGGCATTAGTTGAAACTTATTGCTGTAGACAATAGATGCCTTTGATAAAGTATGACGTCACGCCGATTAATTAAGCTACTAAATCGAGTCCGATATAAATAAAAAGTAAAATAATACGCAAATGCAATTAGAAGCGCAAAACATCTGCAATGCACCACAATGGCTTCCAACACCGGACAAAACAAATCCCAAAATCCTCGCTTAGCGAGTTATTCCCGCATCTTCAGCACTAAAACTAACGAAACCAAATCGAGATGGCCTAGACGGGAATTTTTACGTTGGTTATCGATAAAATCCTACTAGGATGCCTAGACTTAAGCCAGATTTAAATAAATCGACTCAACAGGAAAGCTTGACTAAAAAATGCCGTACCTTACAGAGAACCCTAGGTTCGTCGCGCGCGCTTGCAAGGTGAGAACCGCGCGCAGGAATTTACATCGCGACGTGTCTCGGCGCACCAATGAAACGGATCCCTTAAGGTCACGCGAGAAAAATATAAAATCGAATTAAATATCGGATTCCGAATATTGATTTGCGCTCGAGGCCAGATTTTTACCGGCTTACTCTCAAACATGCCTCAAGCCGGCAGGTTACAATTAGTGCTAAAAACGGATTCTCAGCACAACATATACCAGACGTTTGTAAATTTAAAAAAAAATATTTTTTTTTTTCCCTTAGGATTGTAGAGGTTCTGCTAGACTCGGCCAAGCCGTATATACCATACAACCGGACCAGTCATTCCATAGAAAAATGCGACTGTACCCCGGAATATACAGGTTTGTCGTGTCAAGATCCCAATCAGGGGTACTACCGATACTTCCCGCACGAGTACGAAGTCACTCAAACACCCTGGATCGACAATGTAATTGGTATAGCCAGACCGTGTGATTGCAATGGGAGATCTACCGAATGCGACGCTGATACTGGACACTGTAAGGTAAAGTTTTTCAGATATTCAACCAATAAGGTTTATTAAAAGATGATTTGTTTTGCGTCCAAGCTTTCGGTCAGTATATCGTGACCTTCGTCAGGGCTAAAAATTATTTTATAAACGAATGTACAATATATAACAATTTTGTGTCAACTTACAATCAAAACTAGTTAAATTCGATTTTGGCAGTTATAACATTTTAAAAATATTATAAAAAATTGGTAAAATATTAGAATATCTTATAGAACTAAGTACATAAAATGTCAAAGTCAATCTACTTTGTTTCAAAATAAATAATTTACGAGGTGTTAAAGGAATACTTGATATTTGATGTTAATTTAATAATAATGGCAAGGTGTATTGGTACAAAATTATCGATTATTTAGTGATAATATATAAGAATAAATTGAGCTTAAATCATCAATTTCAGTTCTCTTATTCATAGAATTTGTTTTATTTATTTCGACCATTTCTAAAAATAACATTTTATTTAAATTGCTTTCTTTATGAAGCATTTTAATTTCATTAAAGTTTGGTATGTGACCAGTAATATATGCATGTTCAGATAAAGCAGAAGTGTTTTTTTAAGTCTTATGTCACTTTTATGTCCAGAAATTCTCTTTTTTAGATTTTGTGATGTTTGTCCAATATATTTTTTATCACAATTATTACATGGAATTGAATATACCTACTAAATTTGAGTAATTTGAAGCAATAGTTTTATCTTTTAATTTTGAATATAAATTACCAATTGATTTAACATTTTTTAGCGCTAATTTTACAGGTTCATTTCTAAAATGTTTTATTATTTTCGGAGTAAGTCCTTTGATATATGGAAAAGAAGCATAATAAACATTTGAAATATCATTATTTATGTTATCATGAATATTATTGTTGATGTTATTAATTCTAATGTTACAAAGCAATTTTTTTAGAAAATTTAAGGGATAACCATTATCTACAAGGATGTCTTTAAGTTTGTGTAAATTTATATTTATTAAAGTAGGATGCACTAGGTTTATTATTCTATTTTTTAAAGCTAAAACTAAATTAATTTTCATTTTATTACTATGATAAGAAAAATAATTTAAATATATTTTAGAGTGGACAGGTTTTAAATACCAATCGGTAATTAGAATATTATTGTTTTGTTTAATTATCATTGTATCTGTAACGGGCTACGATTACCTATAAGCAAATTAATTTTTCTGGACGAAATGGCGAAGGATTTAAATAAAAAAAATTGACGTAAGACGACCACAGATTGACATATTTCTGGACGGAAAATAATCAAACATCATATTATTTATTAAAATAAACTACAAAAATTGTATAAACATCACAATAGCACTAGTATTGGAACATCATGGAACCCAATCCATTAAACTAGGTATTCTAAAGCAATTATCAAAGGCACAGGCCTTCTTGTGAATGGTTAACTTTACACATACAATATATCGTTCCAGCTGGAACCACAAAGCTTCGTTGAATATTGGTATTTTCCCCTGGGTTTTGTCTTATTATGCTGCCTTTCTAAACGGGGAAAGAAACCCTTCTTCTAATCATTTGGCTTATTTTCATTGGTTCGGTTCTGTGATGCAGCTTGACGTCCACCTAATTATGGCTTTTAATCGCTTGACGTCCACCTAATTATGGCTTTTAATCGTTTTACCTAATTATGGCTTTTAATCGTTGATTCGAGATATTTTGGATTCTAGAATGTATTTTCGCCTTTCTTGGAGGGTTGTGTCTAGAAGAAAACAATAGTGATAGATTGTTTACAGATTAGCCCAGTAATTGGAGTTTGGACTGTAGTGCATGCCGAGTTATATTTTAAGGTTATCTAGGGAGACCTAACACTGAAATTAGAACTTACTTGTACCTTTGATGGTCATTCTGTGGGAATTTTCTCGTTGATTTATACTTGATAATATATTGTTTTGCTTAGGTGATTACGGACTATTTTAATTTTGGGGAATGAAACATTGACGTTTGTTAGAAATATGACATGTCACTTCGGATTTGGACCATAGACTCATAGACAAGCGGTGGAAGTCGCATCGGATCCGTCCGTCGATATCGACTCGAGAACCACTCTAATTCGCGTTGCTTTTACGGTAGGATTTAGCTATCATACGCTTGAATTTGCTGATTATATTGGATGGTATCAATATTTAGCACTCTAGGCTTGCATATTGACGCAGTATTCCACTGACTATCGATTATTAAAGTTCTATAATATTTCAGCTCGAAGTAGATTCTACCCTACGACAAAGCAAGTGTTCTACGTTTCATATGGTCTGTGGGGGTAATTTTGGCGGTATAATTTGACAGGTCCCTATACAGGCGCGTGGTCTTCACGTTCGACACGGTTGCTAAGTTAGTGCTTTATTTGGCATAATGCTATTAGTGGCGTGTGTTGATTGTAATTTTAGACTGCCGCATAACGCGTGGATTATATATTCCCACTAAGCATTTAAAAGTAGGTTCTAACTGATTCAAATCATTTCGATAGTAAGTCACATCGCTTAATTTGGCGAATTCGGTAGTATGACATCATAACTTTCTAGTATTTTGTCACAAATAGGGACGCTTCTGGCAACATAGTATGTTGAGCCGGAGCGATGTTAATTCTGCTAGCCTCGTCATTTTCGGAGCAAGCCAATTTAGTCTTTGTGTGATCTTGAAGGAACCAGTAGGTTTCAGTGCTTAGCCCGAGTACATCTACCACCGAGTAGCGACATTACGGGTTTCAATTTTAATGGCGCCTGCGCGAAATAGATTGTTTAGCTGTCATATGACAAAGCAAATGATATTTTTTCTACGAGCGTGCGCAAAATAGAAACTTTGCGCACGCACTTGGAAGAGCAAAATTAAATTTTGCGCACTAGTGCGGACAAGGCGTAATTTTGCGCACTAGTGCTGACAAGGAGTAATTTTGCGCACTAGTGCTGACAAGGTTTAATTTTGACAAACAAAGTACCATTAACAATATTTATACACCAGTAGAAACGATTCTATGACATTTGCCGTCAGTGTCAAACAAATTAATTTGTTAATCTTTCTCCATTATTTTAACTACATCTAAGTAAGTAGTCCATATTTAATAAAATGGCAAACATTGAAGCAGAAGAGAACGAGGAAATACCGGTACATATTTTAGACAAAGCCGCAGGTGCCTGCAATAGTCTGATACCCCAAAAGTCGTCCCAAAAATATGAAAAGAAATATGCAGAATTTAGCAAGTGGTGTGATATCAATAAAGTGAAGTCCTTTAATGAAGAAGTATTCTTAGCCTATTTGTCGGAACAGTCAAAAAAATATAAGCCCCCAACGCTATGGTCCAAGTATTCGGTGCTGAAAACTATGTGCAAAATCAAGTTGAATTTGGACATTGGAAAATATTTTAAACTGACCGCCTTTTTAAAGAGACAAAATTTAGGGTACAGGCCAAAGAAATCTAAAGTGTTTACTCAAGAAGAGATATCCAAATTCATGGAAGAAGCTCCCAACGAAATTTATCTTATGATAAAAGTTGCTGCAATCTTTGGTTTAGCAGGTGCTTGTCGCCGTGAAGAGTTGACAAAAATAACTTTAGACGATATAGAAGATAAACAGAATTTAATTCTGGTTAAAATTCGGGACTCAAAAAATCATACTGCCAGAGATTTTGTGATTACATCTGAAGCCAATAATGGAGCATACCTGCAATTATATCGTAAATATTTAAATAATCGGCCTCATATTACTACACATCGGCGTTTCTTTGTGTATTATAAAAACGGCAAGTGTACATGTCAGTGTGTCGGAATAAACACATTCGGCAAAATGCCATCTGAAATAGCGGCTTTTCTGGGCTTACCCAACCCAGAGCTATACACAGGACATAGTTTCCGCCGCAGTTCGGCGACAATATTAGCCGATAATGGAGAACAAATTACTAATATTAAACGTCTCGGAGGTTGGAAAT
>JAEQML010079950.1:0-11777 GCA_016904865.1 Pissodes strobi | reverse complement strand
TCTGGAGCCGATCAATGACAGTTTGTGACAAGAGGGGCTGCATTGTATTGGTTAACAGGAACGTCAAACTGGTGAGAGGAGTTTGATTACGGGAGTGACGCCCCCGCCATTCCGAGTTGCCATGGCATATGACCCATCAAATCCCATCGTCCTCCCCCAGGCTGTAGAACACCAAAGTACAAAGTCTGGGGCCGATCAATGACAGTTTGTGACAAGAGGGGCTGCATTGTATTGGCTGGCAGGAACGTCAAACTGGTGAGAGCAGTTTGATAACGGGGAGTGACGCCCCCACCATTCCGAGTTGCCATGGCATATGACCCATCAAATCCCATCGTCCTCTCCCAGGCTGTAGAACACCAAAGTACAAAGTCTGGGGCCGATCAATGACAGTTTGTGACAAGAGGGGCTGCATTGTATTGGCTGGCAGGAACGTCAAACTGGTGAGAGCAGTTTGACTACGGGGAGTGACGCCCCCACCATTCCGAGTTGCCACGGGATGTGGCCCATCAAATCCCATCGTCCTCCTCCAGGCTGGAGAACACCAAAGTACAAAGTCTGGAGGTGATCACTGGGGAGTGATCCAACAAACCCCATTTTTATCCCTGTCAGACTAGGGACCGCCAAAGGAATGACTCTGAGGGCGATGCTTCGAGTGGAAGCGGCCCTAGGTGGTACATGCATAAGCCTACTCGCACCGTCCGGTGAAAGACCACCCCACCAGAATTGGGAAACGCTAAGTGGTTTTCCCAAATCACGTTCCGCTTCTGCGCTGGCGGTCCCGGGTTCCACAGTAGGAATATATGGACATGATGGTGCATCCAGGATCAAAATATTTCGGAAGTAAACTCCCCGGCCATTCGGATCTGCGGGCGCTGGGTGGCTCTGGGAGCCCTTCATTCGGCATTTCACAGACAGCAAAGATACCGAACCAATTTAGAATAGATTTCTGCAACATAAGAGGCCTAAATACAAACATAAATTCGGTACACCAGCATCTACAAGCAAATAGACCACACATATTAGCCCTTAAAGAAACACAAGTATGTTCTACAACAACAACAGTGAACTACCTTTATCCTGGTTACGACTTACATACCCGATTTAGATATAAGTTCGGAATATGCCTTTTTGTCCGAAGCGACCTTTCATGTCACCGCGTGGAAACACTCGAACCGAACAACCTTGACGTCATGTGGCTCAAGTTCACCGCCAAGGGATTAACAAAATTTATATGTTGTCTCTATCGCCCTCCGAGCGATAGAGCCTACCAAAGCTTTTTCTCAACACTAGCTACCACTTTTGACTCAATACAGGTCGACCACCCCAGTTCAGAAATAATCGTTCTGGGAGACTTCAATGCCCACAACACCAACTGGCTCAAACATCACAACAAGACCGACAACGAAGGTAGAGAAGCTGAAGCATTTGCCATCAGCTGCGGGCTTACTCAACTTGTAGACGAACCAACTCGAATCTCAGAGAGGGGCGAATTCGCCGCTCTCCTGGATCTTTTTCTGACCACCAATCCTGACCAGTACAAGGTTACAGTTGGTCCGCCATTAGGTACCTTCGACCACAAACTTATTACAACGGCTTGTGAATTGCCACTCATACAGAAGGATCCACCATTGCCTCGCAAAATCTGGCATTACAATTCTGCAAACTGGGACGATCTAAGGCAGTTCTACCTAGATTTTCCTTGGCTCGACGTCTGCTTTGCCACTGACGACCCATCAGTCTGCTACGAAGAGATCATGCAAGTAATCTCCTCAGGAATGGAAGCATACATCCCAAATTCCATCAAGTTACCATCAAAAGGAAAGCCCTGGTTCGACAAAAGATGCGAAAGAGCTGTAGGAAGGAAACAGCAAGCCTATAAGTACTGGCAGCAAAATCAGACCGCTGAAAATCGCAATTATTTTATCGAAGCGAGAAACGAGTGCAAGCGTGTGATCAACGAAACTAAGGACTAAACACAATCAAAGAATCATGAATAAACTTTTGCAATGTCCCAGTGGTTCCAGGAATTTCTGGTCGGTAGCAAAGGCAGTAAGTAACAACTTTACAAAAACGTCGCTCCCACCTTTGACGACGAACGTGGCATCACGGCGACTACAGCCAAGGAAAAAGCAAACGTGCTCGCCAAAATGTTTTCATCGCACTCTACCTTAGACGTGCCCCAATGCAAGACTCTCCCGACTATACCGAACATTAACACCACCATGGCAGAAGTCAAGTTTTCTCATCTTGATATTCGCAAAATCCTTCAAGAACTAGATACGCGAAAGGCATCAGGACCGGACGGAATACCTGCCATCGTGCTAAAGAACTGCGCCAATAAACTAACACCCATTTTTTCCAGGCTTTTTTCCCTTTCTTACGGAAAAGAGATTTACCCATCCTCTTGGAAAGTCGCTCGAGTGCAACCTGTTCCAAAAAAAAGGCAAGAAAACCACGCCCTCAAACTACTGCCCAATTGCATTGCTTCCAATAATCTCCAAAGTCATGGAACGTGTAGTCAACCAGCAACTACTCAGCGATAATCAATACGGCTTTCGCAAAGAGAGATCGACAGGAGATATATTGGCCTATGTCACTCATATATGGAGTAGGGCAATTGAAAACTACGGAGAGTCTCGAGCGATTGCGTTGGATATTTCAAAGGTATTCGACAGAGTTTGGCATGACGGACTGCTCAACAAACTGCCGTCCTTGGGACTGCCCGCCTCTCTCTGCAGCTGGCTGGCCAGTTTCCTTAAGAACCCGATCCCTACACGTTGCAGTCGATGGACACATTCACCATCAACGCGGGCGTGCCTCAGGGCGCAATACTTTCACCAACTCTGTTCCTCATCTATATTAATGACCTACTGATCGAAACAAATAATCCTGTTTACAGTTTTGCAGATGACATTACCCTTGTCTCCCACTTTAGGTCAGAAAAACCCTTACCAGCGACTGAGAATCATCACCGTAGACAGGAGCAGATTACAGTAATTAATCAAGACCTGGAGAAAGTTCAAACTTGGGGCGACCGAAATTTGGTCCAGTTCAATGCAGCAAAGACCCAAGCAGCAACGTTTACTAAGAGGGCCAATACAGCGGGTCCTGACATCATTATGGCAGGATCGACCATTCCTTCATCCTCGTCAATCGGGCTGCTGTGTGTCTCGGTCAACAGCAATATGTCATGGCATGACCATGTTGCTAACATCGCAAAATCAGCCGCCCAGAAGCTTGGTGCGCTATTTCGCAACAAAAAGCTCTGTACACCGCAGCAGTTGCTCTTGCTGTACAAAGCGCAAATAAGACCGTGCTTAGAATATTGCTCACATATCTGGGGTGCCGCACCAAAGCATACCCTAAAGCTACTGGATTCCAGAGGGCTGTGCGTCTCGTCGGCGATCCGGAGTTGACCCGGAATCTGGATAATCTGGACCATCGCAGACATGTGGCCGAGATGTATCTGGTTTACAGATACTTTCACGGCAGATGTTCCCAGGATTTGACCCGCATAATCCCGCCCCTGGCAACTCCTGTCAGACAGTCCCGACAGACGGCAGGAGCGCACCAGTTCGTCGTACAACTAGAAACACCTTGAACATCGCTTTACCAGAACTCCTTTGTCTGGCGCACTGCATCACTGTGGAACTCACTTCCATGACATCTGTTTCCCACTAATTACAACCTACAAATATATAAGAACCGTGTCAATCAACATCTTCGCACACACACCGCTCGTCGAGCGTCATAGGATATCCCTTTAGTGTGTGTGCCATAATAAAGAAGAAAAAAAAGGTAAGGCTATGATCCTGTGGAAGATCTCTCAAAATTCCCAAATCCTGGTTTATGCTGGACCAAGTGTCTCTATAATCATCCGCATCAAATCAACAATATACTTTTATATCATCTGCGAATGCCTGTAGTTTGCAATGTGTCATAGAATTACGAATATCAGAGGTATAAATAAAAATAGAACCCTGCGGTACCCCAGAAAGTATCTCAACTGGATCGGAATATTTGTTATTCGAAGGAATCCTTTCAAATCTGTCAGACAAATATGACTTAATTAAAAAAAAACTCAGCCAGAAAGCTACAATACCTCAACCTAGATACGAGAAGATTATGATGAATGAGGAAGTTTTCTGAAATTTTTTTTCATTGCAAACTATTAGAACAGTGAAAAAAAATCGATACGTATTTTTTTATTTCCTCTAAGAATGATTATTACGAGAGCTATGACAGCTTTTAGTTTTGTATATATAGGTATACTAAGCATGGTGCGACGTAACAATTCATGTGTATTGTGACGTCATAAGCACATTTCAAGGCATCGTATCTGCCTCATTTTTCGACTTATGAAAAAAAGAAAAAACACGTGTCCACTTATTTTTCTTGGGTTATCGAAATAAGCAATAAAAAAAATGATGAAACTTCCTCATTGTATCATGTGCCTCTGAAAAGTCCAAAGCACCAATACACTAATTATACCTCTATCATATGTATATGCGTATTATATCATCCGTTATGTTTGCAAATACTATTGAAGTACCAAAATATGTTCTAAGTCTGCGCTGTGTACCGAGTATAATATTATTATCAATGCAATACATATATATTTGTTTATGTAATATTTTCTCACAAATTTTTGAAGTCACTAGAAGAATACACAAATTTTTGAAGTAACTAGAAGAATACATATATAATACAAAAGTTATTTAAATGCCTGGGGTTGTTAATGATTTTTAAATTGATATCTTCCATTGATCCGGGAAATAGCTTATTTCTAGACAACAGTTTATTATAGTAATAGACATGTTCTATATTGTTGTAGAGGGTTCTATTTTTCCCAAAAAGCGTACGAATGAAGTGGAGTAAAATGCAAACATTTGTAATTGTATATGATTTTCAATGAAAGGGCTGAAATATTTTAGGATTAAAGGAGGAGATATTTCATCCACCCCGGTTGCATTTCTCTAATTACCATTCAAAGTTTTATTTACTTCAGATACCTCTGCTATTCTTAAAGTGAATCGTACATTTTCATTAAAATGATTATTTTCAAAGCAATTAATTTTCTCGGCACAATTAGATGTATTTCGTAGAAATGTCGCATAAAAATTGTTTATGACATTTGGGTCATCGAGTGCTCTTGGTAATACTATTTTTAGTTGAACATATGTTATAATATCTATAACCGCTTAGAGTTTACGAGAATTTTTCTCTACGCATATTATTATATCACACTGGCTTAAGTATCAATGAGGGATCAGTAACAAAAATTGCATCTATCAAGGTACCCACCTGTGCAGTTACCACGGTGGGTTCTTCTATAATTCGCAGATTATAATTCTCCAAAAAAGAAGTTAATGGATTTTGCAAATTAAGCAAATTAATGTTAACTTCACCTCGGCAAAAATTTCATCAATAGTTAGATAAAGGTAAGAGAAAATATTTTCAAAATCAGCAATTAAAATATTAAAGTTTACCGATGGTGGTCTATTAAAAAATAATAAATGCATAATTTTTCCTCGCTATTTTAGTTCTACATATGAAAGGTCCCTGCTCATTTACGGTAAATTCGAGTGTAGCGATTTCAACTCTATAAACATCCTTCACATATGCAGCCACATCTCCTCCCTTTCCCACTGGATCCTTTTTAAAAAATTGAGACTTAGGAATTTCAAAAAGCTCATACCTATCACCATCGTAAAGCCATGTCTCCGACAATATCCATCAAATCAAGATTATATCAATGTCATTCTTCTCAATTAAACTACGAAATCCGGTAAAGCCGGTAAACAAATATCTTAAGCATTTTGGATGTTTACCTTAACATGTTCATTAAATAAGTTTAATATCTTGGAACGAATATTTTCACCATCTTCACCTCGGATGCCAAATACGCGCACGGTGAGGTTGCGCATAGACTGTTCCTGATCATCAACAATCTTTTGTAGGTGCTGATATACACTTGACTCTACGTAGCAGTTTACACAAATTTTCAATACATTCGGCAATCATTGGAACTAATTAGAATTAATTAGACAGTAAAATGACAAATTTGCAACCGAGGCGAAGAAAGACTATCACTTGCCTACTCGCACGTATCTATAATCTTTGAATAAAAGTCCTTCAACATTCTCGTTTGTGAAAAAAAAAATCATGTGGTCTTTGTTTTCGTGAACGAAATAATAATATGAACGCATTGTCCTTCGTCTTTAACACAAATGAAACTTGAAGGCTCGTCCATATAGAACAAGATTTGTTCAAGAAATTTTGAGGGAAAATGATATTGAGCGAATGGAGCGGTCTGATATAAATGTTATAGAGAATGTGTCAAGTTTTATCTTCTGCTCAATTTTGTAGAGAACTAGGTATACTGCCTTAAAAATTTACAAAACTCTAGGGCGAATGAGACTTTTATTCTTAAAATTATATTTTGAAAAGCGATATTTGCCTCCCATCCCCAATGCTATGGTGCAGAAAAGCTTTAAACTGTGTGCATTGGCTTAATTCTACCAGCTGCTTTTTTCCCTTTGAATGAATTTTCTGAATCTGTTTTTGTCTTGTTTTTTTTTTAACCTAAATTGATACCCAATTGCACGCTGCTACTCTAAAATATTGTAGAATTTTAAAATCTCAACATTCCACGAAGTTTAGTAAAATAGATAATATGACTTAATTAGGCCAAAAGACAAATTAATCACTTAACAGAATGCTGTGCTGTTTGCAACTCTGCGTTAAAAATAAAAGATGTCTTGCTGAGAGATTGAAAAAGTTTAATTATTGTAATGAGTCTACTAAGTTAACTCGCAGTTTTGATTTTAAGTTTAGGTTTAATCATTCTCCTGATGATACTAACATGGTTAGCAAAACGCGCGTCAAGGGCAAAAATTATGTTTCGGCATTGTGGATAAGACTCTGTTTTAGAGCAAAGTATTATTTGTTGAAGTTATCTCATATTTAGGCCGAATTTGTATACATGCAGTATCTATCTTTAAATGGATGAAATCAGAATAACATGCAAATACTTTTAAGAATTAAAAAAATATATATTTTACATTACAGCATGTGCTTTCTAAGAAAAGTCGATTTTTTTTCTTGTACGGAATGATTACCAATATGTGACTTTCTAAATGAAAAATATATAAACGGCTCCGAAGTGTAAGCGTGTAAGGAAACTAAACTTTGCACAAAAGAAAAATGTCCAACATTTTCATGTATAAATTCCTATTGCATGAATTCTCAAGAAAAATTATCCCAATACCCTTAAACTTCTTTAAAATTTTGGCAGCATGCAGGAATTCTGGATTTTCTGTGCTGTAGTATCTTATGTCTTGTAAAGTTAACGTACCATTCGTGAAAAATAAGGTTTGTGAAACTGGTTATTTCCAATTAAAGTTTCTGTCCCCCATCCACTAACAAAAATCTGCTTGATCTGCCTCCGTCTTCTAATGGTTGATTAAAACATGGTTTGAATGTGAAAACATCATTTGTTTTCAAATTTTTTACTTATTTGCGGCAATAACTGTAGTTGCATCATCATCATCAAAAAATCTCTTCTTTTTAAGATTTTGTGTAAGAACCATATTTTATTACTTTCTAACTTACTTCCAATTTCATAAAAATATATTAAGCGCATTTTAAAGACGTTCAAATACGAACAACGGTCCTAGGGGAACGGCACCATATGTTTATGTTATCGAGGTAATAAATAGCTAATGGGTCTGGAATCTCTGACGAAAGCTGACACTTTAAAATTTCTTTAGGGTTCGATTCGAACCGATAATATTTAAAAAGGCACAAAGAAAGATAGTTTCGTGAAGTGAACAGTGTCAGTGCTTTAGTGACGTAGAATTCTGCTGCTTTAAGAAATACAATTACTTAGGTGAGTTTTCTCACAGAGTACCCTTTTGACCTTAATTTCACAGTCTCATAATCTCTTATTTTCATGCTGCCAAATTTTTAATTATGAATATTAGGATATTTTCTTATTATTGATATTTACAACATAATATGAACATTTGTTGAGGTTTATGCATAAACTGGGAAAAAGAATAAACTCTGACATGTCGTATCAAATTGGTTTTACACATATTTTTGACAAGCTTAATATTATTCTCTATTAGGGGCATAGTAAACGCACTGTCGCTGGTTATCCCTTCAGTGTTCAACCTTATTATTGGGGAACGAGTACCTCGTATGGTTATCCCCTGGTACTCATTGCACGTTCACAATAATTAGGGCTAGGTGTCTGGAGTAGATACGTCGTGGGTTTGCCCTTCGTACCATTATTACTCAGCACTAGCGAGTTTATTTATGCGTATTCTAGTGGTTATCCCTAGGTACTACCCTAACCAATGAACAGAGTGAAGTAGAGTATAAAATGCATGTAGTTTGATAAACATGAATGATATTTTATTTTTATACCGATTTTTTGGTGAATTGGTTACTCAGGATTTTTTTTCTATTATTTAATTCCAGGTGTCACTCGATCAATCGACTACTCAACCTCCTGACATTTAGGCCACTTATTAATATTAATAATTAGTTTTTTTTTGAGTTTCATGTCATCTCTTATTTCATTTGTAAGTACCTTTTATTTAACTTCATTTTATGATATGTTTAAATTTTATTTTGCGTGTTTATGACGTTAATTATTTTACTTTGTTTTCATTTAATATAATTAAATTTATTTTGCGCCCAAATTGAATTATTACCCTACAAATTTATCAGAAGTGGGATTACCGAAAACAAAATAATAATAATAATAATAATAATAATAATAATAATAATAATAATAATAGAAATAATAATAATGATAATAATAATAATAATAAGTAAATGAATTGAAACGTAATTATGTGGTCATTTAAGTAAATTATTGTCGAGTCGAGGTGACACACAATTATTGGTATATATAGAGAAATGGTGTTTAAGTGCGATTTTCCTTCTATCCAGTTAGTTTTTAAACAATCATGAGTTCCCGTAAACGACAACTTACGCTTCGAACGTCTGCACGTCCCGACGATCGCAGCCCCTCCCCTCGCCGAAGTCGTGGTTCAACTGAGTCCACAGACAATTCGATCGACCGCTTAACTGCTGTAATGACTACTTTTCTAGAATCTACTGTTCAGAGAGAAAGAACTAGTGCTCCTTCTGTAAGAGGAGATGTTGTTCCCACCTTCGATCCGGAGAATAAGGCACATACGGTTACGGCTTGGTGTAGTAAAGTAGATGAATTAAAAGAGATCTTTAACTGGTCTGAGGAGACTACAATTTATTTTGCTATGTCTAAACTTCATGGATTGGCGAGAGTGTGGTATGAAAGTCTACCCAGCATTAAATTTTCTTGGGAAGAGTGGAAGCAGAAGCTGGAACTAGGGTTTCCCTCCAGACGAGACTTTAATTCTGACTTACAAAACATGATGAGCAGGAAAAAACGACCTGAGGAATCCTATGTAAAATATTATTATGAGAAAATGGCTTTGTTGAATATATGCAAAATTCATGGAGAGGACGCTGTCTCTTGTATGATTGGAGGTATTTACGATACAGTGGTCAGAACCGGAGCTACGGCTGGAAACCATCAGACGCCTGAATCACTTTATGTATATCTTAGCAACCTCAACAACATGCCCGGGACCTCAAGGGGTATCAATCACCACCATAAGCATATTGCTAATAGACGCGACCATCACAAGTTCCAAAAATCCAAATCTGCAACCATAATATGCTTCATATGTCAAAAACCGGGGCATACTGCCAATCAATGCGAAGAAAAGAAATACAAGGGCACATTGAAAAATACTGAAAAGCGATGCACCTTTTGTCGCAGCAAGGGACACCTGGAGAGCGAGTGTTACCAAAAGAAGAGATCAGAAAAGACCCAAAACAGCATATGACTAGTAACGGAAAAACAGAACCAAAAATTTTACAAGAACATTGACATCAATGGAACTTCATCCCTAGCTTATGTAGACTTGGGGAGTTCATGTAGTACGATTCGGCAGCAAGACGTAGAAGGATTGTCATTACCTCACGATCAAAATAGGAAAACTATTTTACAAGGATATGGTGATGGGCAAACTGCTACAATAGGAGTTGCATCTATTCCTATCAAAATTGATGAAATAAAGACGACCATAACTGCTCATGTCGTTCCGAATTCTGTACAGGAAGTACCCATTTTATTAGGACGGAACTTCACTGAACTTCCCAACATTCTTGTTATGAAGGATGATGTTGCATTGAAATTTTTCCAAAGAAATCTCACAGCAACTAATACAATAGAACCAAATAGTAGCACAAAAATTGTTCTAAAAATTTTAGAGAATTTTACGTTACTGCCTAATCACTGGGGTCACATACAAGTTTATAATGACAGTTACGAAGGAGATGTATACATTGAAACTAGTACGCGAATGCAAGAAAATCAAGAATATTGTATACCTCACACAGTCTTAACTCTAAACAAAGGACAACAATCGGTTCTGCCCTGTATCAGTTTAACCGACAAAGAAATACATTTTAAGAAAGACAAAATAATTGCAAGAAGGCAACGAGTTGTTAAGGCAGCTCATGACGACTTTGGACATTTTGGCGTAGAAAGAACACTACAGAAATTATGCGAAAACTACTGGTTCCCTAGAATGAGGAAGTACGTCGAACAATACATTGCTTGCTGTATTGCTTGTCTATACAACAAGCGCAGTAATGGTAAAAAGGAGGGATTTTTACATCCAATTCCGAAAGGTGTCGAACCATTAACGACCTTTCATGTGGATCACCTTGGACCGTTTCCAAAGACTAAAAGAGGAAACTCCTACTTGATCGTTGGAATCGACGCATTCACAAAATTCGCATTTTTACGGGCTGCCAAGAACACGAAAGTAAAATATGTAATTGATTATTTCAAGGACATCTTCGCGACCTACGGTACACCAAAAGCAATAATATCAGACCAGGGAAGCTCTTTTACTGCCAAGAAATTCATCTCATTTTGTAAACAGAATAATATTCGACAAATTATGAATGCGGTATCGACACCAAGAGCTAATGGACAAGTTGAGAGACTGAATAGAACTATCCTCAGTGCACTGCTACCATCCATCCCAGAAGAAGAACTTTGGGATGAACATGTTCGCTCAGTTCAATTTGCTATTAATAATGTTGTTAATAGCAGTACGGGGAAATCTCCTAGTCAATTAATGTTTGGTTTCATTCCACGAGGTGGCAGTGATGCTTTATTGAAAGATGAGATTAATAAAATTCCACCCCTACTAGAAAACTTGATAAACGCTAGAGAAGATGCTGCACAGAAAATTAAATCTGCACAAGAAAAACAGAAGATCTATTATGACAAGAAACGGAAGAAACCTCGAATCTATCAAGAGGGTGATTTGGTTGTTATCCAGAAGCAAACTCCATCGACAGGATTGAGCAGGAAGCTGAAAGCTCCATACAGTGGTCCTATGGTAGTTAAAGCAGTTTTAGATAATGATCGTTATATTGTAAGAGATATGACCGGTTCTCATCGTACTCTACGATCGTCAAAGTATGAGAAGACTATTGCTGTGGACCGCATGCGCCCATGGTGTCCGTCAGGGGGAGTGTCCGATGATACCGATGATGATAGTGGAGAGGATGGTGTGGTTTTATCTCCCGATGAGGACGAAATGGAGTCCTAGACCTATCTCGAGGCGAGATACATGCAGGATGGCCGACTGTAAGAACCATATTTTATTACTTTCTAACTTACTTCCAATTTCATA
>JAEQML010079949.1:0-11777 GCA_016904865.1 Pissodes strobi | reverse complement strand
AGAAAAAAGTAAGGGCACGTATCTTACGGTTTCATGGTTGTTTTCTGCGGTTTCTTACTTCATGTGGTAGGTGCTCATCCCACTTAGAGATGAGATAGCTTCACTTTACAAAACACAAAAAAATGGAGCATAGCTTATGATCCCTTTCTTGCATTTTCAATTAGGGGTTTGTCATGAAAGGCAAAGTGCTTGGGTGATTTTCGCTTATGAGCTCTTCCTCAAAGATGCCTCTACTTTTCCATAAAGAGCACGTATGTTACGATTTCATGCTAGTTTTTCTGCGGTTCCTCACTTCCTGTAGGTGCTCATCCCACTTGGGAGTTTAGATACGTTCCCTTTTTCCAAACAAAAGAAAGGCAAATACCTTGCGATCGCCTTCTTGCAGTTTCAACATGTTCTCTTAGCTCTTGGAATTTGTCATAAGAGGCAAAATTCTTGGGTGATTTCTAGTTTTTATGTGTACCCGCTGGTAATGAGTCAACATTAAATTACAACCAAATTCAATAATGCTCCGAGGGCGTACTTAACACCGCTTATGCTTCCTCAAATTAACCTGTATATAGAGACCTTATTTGTGGGGTCTGGATAAATTTTCGTTTATATTTTTTATGATTTTTACCTAATATTGAATTTTTAGTCAATTTTCAGTAAAAATAATAATAATGTTGGCCAATTTTAATTTTATTTCTTTACTTTTTCATCTATAGATTATTCCTTATTTTTGTAGGCTTAGGAAAAAAATTGTATCTCAGAATTAAAAAACTGGTTTGAAAATGAAGTAAGACAAATCTAAAAGTAACTGCAGATTTACTAAATTGCATATACTATGCCTATGGAGCTGATAGAACTAAAAATGGTTCAAGCTGTTGAGAAGAAAAATATTAATAAAATTAATGTTTATTTAAAAATTATAATAATATAAGAAATTAGCATTCAAAATTTGAAAAATTGCTTTTGCCGAAGAACTTATCCATTGCAATTATTTCTAGTTTGTCTATATCAATTCTTCAAACTAATGGAGGATAGTAATCGAACATTTTCCCTTAAAAGCCTAACCGAACTACACGGAGGAGGGGACAAATGTATCGAATAATGGCAACACTGTTGAATGGAGGCAAAGCGAAGCGAGATCAGCATAGTACAGAACGCCGCAACTATTTGTCTGTCTCGGCAGAGAAGTAATGCATACCGAATCCCCAGAGACAGATACGGCCGCAATATATGGTTATTGGGTATCTATCGACCTCCGCATATACATGTATCGCAATGCTTCGTCTACACTGCAAATCATTCGACATCATGGACCTTAAATACGAGAATTCACTGTGAGAATGATGGGGATTTTTGCCACGAATTTTCGGATACGAATTTATAACATTTTTTATGGAAGTCGGATGTTCGGCTATTTTTATTTAGCAAGAGTCGATTTTAACTAAGGTGGGTATCAACTTGTAAGAAGAATGAAATATTATTCTAAGTCTATATGCTCCATATATATCAGTTTAATATCATTTATTATGGTTGATTTTTCGTTTGGTAGAATAACGTACATATTTCAAATTCAGAATTAAGCTCGACATTTGAACGAAGATCTTCTACATTTTCAGCAAAATGATGCATCCCCTCACTATTATACTAATGTGGCGAGAAAGTGGCTAGACCACAACACAATCGACCAAACCAGTGGATTGGCAGAAAAGGCATAATTGAGTGGCCGCCAAGATCACCCGACCTTACCCCTATGAACTTCTTTTTATGGGTTTCACAAGTTGAGTAGTGTCGTGTAAGATTTTACAGTGGATGAGGTTAGTGCTTCGTGGGAGGGCAAAATACTTCATTTTTGTAGAAATGATATTTTTTGTTTCCAAATTGTTGTCCTGTATATGTATGACCTGAAACCTGAGTGTAAGTTAATCTACGTTATAGAATATGTATTTTGATTTCTAACAAGGTATATAGCTGTCTCTATTAAATATGTTGTCCTTTATTACTCGAATAGAACAGAGTGAAACGAGACCTTAAATTGAATTAAATTCAACTAATATTCCGACCACATTCAGCATAAATTATAATCAGTCTGAAAATGAGTTTTGCAAGATTTGCTTAAGGGATGAACAAAAGCTGGATTACTTACGGAACTCGCTACGCCACATACCCACCGTAATACTCGGCGTGTTTGACGGACCAATTTTTTTGCTGCCCTGCACAACATTAATTCGCTTTGTTAACAAAGATGGAGTGACAAACCTATTTGTTTGAAATACAATATATAGTAAAAGGGATGCTGGACATCTTGATACTGAGATTCCAGACAGAAAACATTGGGAAACAACAACTTTACAAGAAAAAAATAATCAATCAAAATAGAGAGAACAAGGATTTAAATATATCGTTACAATTTGTCGAAAATCCAGAATGCTCTTCAAGGAGAGCATTAGTAGAATTAAAAAATATGCATGACCAAAATTGGGGTCGAAAAACGGCTCGTAGGGTTCTAAAAGAATATAAAATTAGACCTTTTAAATCTAGAAAAGGTCAAATGCTAACCGAGGTTCACAAGGTGCAACGAATACGAATACACTTTTGCAACTTCATGTTAAATAATACTGTGGACAGATGAGTCAAGCTTCTCAACCAGTGGAGTCTAATAGGAAAATATGAGAATTTGGGCATTAACTGAACCAAATTATATTCGGAACGCGAACGCCATGCTGTCATTGGACAGATAAATGCAAAGGCTAGTTGCACATGCAGTGAGCACTGTAAGAAATTACCTAGATGAAATTTTATCAGAAGTTGATAAGAGACCAATTCATTGGCCTGGCAGCAGTCCGGACCTAACGCCAATGGACAATTTTCTATGGAGATATTTCAAAAATGTACTTTGATTTTTATTTGTATCTGTCCTTTTTTTGGGAAACGAGGTGTAATATGTTTAGCCAACTTGTGCCGAAGTGTTTCCGAAAAATTGGAAACTATTAAGTTTGAAGAGTTATTTTCAGGTAGTTTTAGTTTCGTTTATTTCAAGGGAGTGAATGAGCCTTTAATATAGTTCAGACAACTACAACCAAATAAAGAAAAGTTTCATTCAAGTGTTTACTCTCGTTCTTTCTCCGTATCGGATCCTTGTATCTGTTGGTCTGCTTTTCCAACAATAAACATACTAAGACTCGCGATAAATCTCTGACTATGCGACAGCTTTACATTCCTGAACAACCATTAAATGGTATAACATCTTTTTTCCGCCATTCCGTTTCCACGCTATCTAGTTGCTTTTTTGCCAGCCGTGCGCGTTTTTATGAACCAGCTGATGTACGACATCGTTCTGGCGTAAATAAATTGCAGAACAAAACGTTTCTTATTTAACATGCAAAATATCGTTTGCCGGGGTATCGTAAATGGCTAGCATACGGGTGGTCTTCGTTTAAAATACATGAACGATCTTTTATATACTGACTTGTATTTTATTGCCAATATTTTCATTAAAAATATGTAATTGGTTCTGAAATTATGTTTTGAGCGTACGGCTCTTGTCTAATTGACAAGTTTACAAGAGTCGTACCGGTTTGTATATATGCATTAAATGACCATGGGGGATTAAAGGAAGCAATTCCTTAGCGTAGTTACTCACTAATTGATACAACAATAAAAACATTATATTGGTAATTTGGAATAAATTTAATAATGCCACCAACCAATAAGATCTCATTGTAAGTACGTCACCCTTAATGGTTTTTAAAGAAAGCTTTTAATGTTTATGTTCCTTCTCTAGGATGGTACGTGTAGTGAAATTTTCTTTTGTCAGTTTAGTTGGGGTTAGTTCGGGTTAAATTTCTTTTTTTAGTTGCCTACCCTCAAAGCCAAATCAAACAACCCCAAAAGGGCAAAATAGTAGTGTGGAGAGTCGAGCTACAAGCATACACAAATGACCTAGTCATTTAAAGGAAAAATCCAAAATGATGATATCTAACGTCCGTCAAGAGTTGCTGAACACCAGTTATAAATGGTGTGTGATGGAGGGGAAATGTTATTCAGTGATGGAGAGCAAATATTATTCAATTGTCCCCTTCACTAGGAAAAGGAAGTTAGAAAGGTTAATGTATTTTTCACTAAAAGGTTTGGCAAACTATCTAGGAGTTATTTTGGACAAATCGCTCGCATCTAGAAAAAGTAATCAAAGAGTGGACCTGTTGCGGAATTTGTGGAAAACCCTGGGGAATGGATCTAAATACGTTATGGTTAGCAGAACAATGATAGCCTACGGAATCATGGTTTGATGGCGAAAATTGTACACAGCGCACTGCCTATGCCAAATTTGGCCTACAGATGCATCGCACCACCCCATAGGTAGTTATGAAAGCGATCTTAAAGCTGCCCCCTTTCCAAATATTTCTGGAACCAGGCCCAGATGGGCAACCTAAAACCTACAACAGGCGGCTGTTGAACTTTGTGCAAGGGAGCTGACCGAACGGCACTTTACAACGAAGAACAATCAAAATATTTTCAGATATTCAAGAAACTCTTAGGTACTTGGCAAAAAGGCACTCTCCAGAATGGCCAAACATAATAAGGTTACTTTTATTTGAATATTTGGACACACTGCCCTAGAGGGAAATGACCTGCCAGGAGAGAAGCATACAGAGAACTGAACCAAGCCATGATTACCAAGACTTAACCTGTCGAAGGCTTTCACAGCATATCCTTAGAAGCAACAGGGAACATACATAATCCTAAAGTTGGCGTCCTAGTGTCCTAGTCCTTGTTCCTGATTTTATAGCATCATCTCGTGGATCATTTTGTGGATTTTCCTGAATGGCATTTCTTCTATGGCCATTGTTCCTATGTTTCTGGTTAGTTCCTGCGTCCTCGTCGTGTATCTGAAGAATTTCGTCCCTTGCTCTTGCAGTCTTCGTTCTAGCGGGCTTGTCCCGGCTTCTCTGTACAGTGTCCTTGTAGTCTTGAAATCTTGCCATCTGTAGTTCATGATTGTGCGTAGCATCTTGCGTTCCAGCGTGTATAACCTCCTGATCGGTCTTCGCTGCGGAGCTCCAAACCGGTGCTGCGTACATGATAATTGGCCTAACGTATGTGTTCTGATCTTGATGTTCTTGTCCAGTCTTGACTGAGGCGAAATGTATGAGAAGATTGTGCTGGCTGTTATTCTTGCTTTTCTCCTGGTTCCTTGTATGTGGTCCTTGAATGTCAGCTTCTTGTCCAGTGTGACTCCTAGGTACTAGACGGTGTCCGTGACCTCGATCCGTGTTCCATTGATCGTGGTGTGGCATGTCACAGGATGCATGGAAGATAAGGAAACGGCAGAGTACGTACTATGTACCTGCCCTGCAACTGCAAGAATTAGGAGGGCGACTTTTTTGCGAGAAATCTAAGTAAGGTGTGAACCATAATAGACCGTAGGTCTATTATGGTTCAGGGTCTAATATGGGCTCATTTTGAAACCTATCCTCTAGAGTGAAACTGAATAGTGTCTATTTGCAGTTACGTAAAATATATCAGTGGTAAAAATTGATTCGTATAGATTTTTGTCCACTGCCGTAGTAATTTTTTTTATTTATAAAGACAAAATGTCATATTTTTTAAAAGCCAAAGGTCGAAAGTAATGAAACTGTCTCTCGACGAAAGGGTCCGTTTCTCTCGAGATCTTTTTTCGGAACGAGATGAAGGAATGGCTTCCCTCGACGAGAAATTCACGTGCCTTAGTGTAGCCATGATTTTCTAATATTCTCGGGTATAATTTCTTATTATGAAAATGTCATTATCTATAATAATGTCCCCACTTGAGTATAAAAAGAGCTTTTAATTTTATGAATGCACAAATTGTTCAAAACCCATTTGAACACGCTTTCAAATCTAACGATTTAATTTTGTACAATTTTAACACTCCACGCTACTGTGCTCGCATTCCTTAGAAACCTTAAAAACCTCGGTGATATTACTAACGCCATCTCTTGTTATAATGTTTATCCACTGCATCAGCCAGTCTAGAAAGCTAAAAGCAAAGCGGCATCTGACCAATCACAGTGATTTCTACAGAAAAGGCTCTGTACCCCGGCGATATTGCTAGCGCCATCTGTTGTAACCACGTTTACTCATCTGAACCCGGGCGCGTAACCTACGCCGAGTCGACCAATCACAGCGCTTCCTACAGGATAGCCACTTCACCCAACCTAAAACTTCCTAGCCATAATTCTAGGGGCCCCTAGAATTCCGATCTTTAATAATCGAATTTCACGAAAACTAGCCAGCAGATTTCGGCCAAATTTGTGTTAAAATTCATAATATTAATTTAGATAATCGGTGATGCTAAGTTATTACACAATATCTCTATATTACATTAGTAGCCCATTCTATTTCCGTAGGATGTAGATTATCCCGCCAGAAGGGGCGGTGACAAGGGGCGTTGACAACTCCTTCGAGTTGATCCAGTTAACACGTTCTAGAATTAAGTAGTCTCTTGACCCTTGCACAAGTAAGTCGCGCTAAGGGTGCTTTTCGGGCAAGTTTCCACGTTTTGAGATCTCTTAATCTCTCTAGAGCTCTACTGAAGTGACATTGTGGTATCTAGCCATAATCATCGTCATCTCAAGCCTACAAGAAAAGGTATTTTTCGGCACCTTGTCTGCCATTAATCTCTTTGTGTGACGCTGTACTAGCGTCTTCCATGGCAATCCCCCATGGGAGTTCGACAATCGAGTCTTATCTCGAACCACAAGTAGTCGAGTCTTGCCTTGAAACCCAAGTAAGTAAACTCACATGTTTGCAATCACTCACTGTACTAGCGCCCCATGGCAATCGCCCATGTGAGTTATCGAGTCTTGTCTCGAACCACAAGTAATCGAGTCTTGTCTCGAGCCCCAAGCAATAATAATAAACTCTTTATTTCAAATCGCATTACAAATTTCACAATGAACATGAAATGAAATGATGTCAAGTAGTCACAGAACACCTTTACAAATCCGTACAAAAATCCTTTAGACAATAAGATTCTAAGTAAAGACACACGTTTACAATCACATCCTGTCAACATCTCTAACGCTGTACCGTTGCTGTGCTAGCGTTCCCATGGGTCTTGTCCATGGGTGTTCAACATTCTCTATACTGTATCAAAGTATAACACTGAGTTGATATTCTCTGACCTTATTCTAATATAAGGATTACCGGCACTTATCTGCCAATATTCAAGATCTCACAAATGCTATTTCCTACACAGATATCATCTTACCTATGCTACCTGCATAGCATGTTTTGTAATCATTTTTGCGTGTATAAGATCCACACTCACAAAGGCATACATGCCATGCTATTATGCAATAACTGCATACCATCTCAACCTACTACATTCAAGTCATTCTTATTTGCAAGAAATCGAACCACATTGTATATAGAAGCTAGCAAGATACTTAGCAAGTGTTTTTAAAGTGACTTTCCCCAGTGTTGGAAGATAAACTGCTGAACATTGAACGTTTTTCGTCAATGGTGAACATAGTGTACATAGTAGCTTATAGGTGGACATTAAGGTAATATTTATCCTGTAATTATTGCTTGTATATTGCTGTATTTCATCTCAAAGTTATCTCGGCTAACCGAGCTCACACTGGGCAGTTCCGCAGGGACTTTAATGAGCATTTAACTGTACATAGCTTCACTGTTATGTTTATAATTATATACTAGTATAGACTTAGAGTAATATTCTTGTGATATTCTTAAAGATCGATATCTAGCATCGACATATATTATCCATATCGTAGCACTGACTACATACAATCATTTAATGTTTATATTTTGTTTATTTATGAGCTTCTAGTTATTTTCAGGTAAAATACTTATTAAAATATTCATATAATGCTAAAGGTCTTTGTTTTATTTACAAGGTCACTTTAGAACTAGCCCCTATGGTAAATTATAGTACCTATGGGCACATCTATGTTTGTTTAGAAAATCGACCAAGATCGAATCTGAAACACAAATGCACTATGTTTCAAGACTAGAAGTTGCTAATAGTGTTTTAACTTATTGATGGCTTAGCTGACGCTAGAAAGTGATTTAAGAATTGTTAAGTATTAAATTTGTCACGATCCATTTAATCTGATTAATTATTCCGATAATAGTAACCATCGTTCGGTGTGTCTGTCGTACTTTCCTGAAATGATTATTTCCAATAAAGGGGAATTGACGCAATTCCGACCGGCGGAATTATCACAATATCCAATTATATTACCCGGGCGATTCGAGATACGGAACATTGTTGCTAATCCCAGGTGGTCGACCGTGAATAACGACGAGCAAAACAATGCTCGTCCCGAATAAGCACTTTGCGGCAAAATCAAGCAAAAATCGTGCCAGAGGTTCGACCAAATTGGGTCGTGCTCAAATTAAAAGAATAACATTCGCCTGACCTGATGCGCTCGCTTAAAAAACTAACACAATAAGAGCGGGAATTTGCAGCGGGATCCATCGTGTTTGGCTAATGGCATATTCGTATACAATGTCCGTTCTTTTTTTTGGGGGGGGCATCGCCTATAAAACTCATTCGTTAAAAATGACAATGGCGGAGAAAGTGATAGATTAGCGTATGTTATAAATATGGATTCTGATGGACAGAGTAACCAATTTTTCCAAAATGGATCAGATAGAATTAATGACTTATGCGAAACGGTTAAGTTATTCAAACTAAAATTTCCCAATATTTGCCTATTTACGATTACAATCCGATCTGGCTTTTCAATCTCTTCGTATGGTCTGCATCTCTCATTGAAAGAAGACTCAAGCCGAACGCCCTATGTCATCTCCACAGAATGTTTGATCATTCGGCTTTTGTATGTTTTTTTTTTATAATTTTCAATGGAACAGGAGTTGTGTTGCAATGGTGTCGATTTCCATTTTAATTCAACTGAGCTTTCTTGAGCTTTTTTGTTGTGATAAAATGTGTAGATTGGCTATACGTCGCTCATGTGATGAAGAGAGGCTTTTGTAGTATCCTAGAGCTCTGATAGAAGGTAACTCTGTTGAAAGCCTTGGGTCCATCCACATACAAGGGCGACCACCTTTCAAACTACCCAGCAGCACAACTACATATTCCGCAGAATTTGTGTTGGTTATCCGACCCGAATGGGTCATGAAACCGATCATCTACGGTCATAAAGCAAACTATCGACGATTTTACTCATTCTTTTCTTGTTTAACCTCTTCTACAATTTTTAATTTTGTGGCATAGGCTTCCATACTTTAAATGAAAAAGCAAATTTGACGAATTATTATACAAATTATTATCCACACATATTAAAATTCTGCATTTAAAGATGAGCTTCATAGCTTAACGAATAATTTAATCCTTATTGAAAATTTGCCTGCAATAAAATTTGAATGAACCTCCACTAAACTCGTTAAAATAAGCGTTTTCAATATTCCTTTTAGTATTTTTAAATATAAAAATGGCTGAAATGAAATTTGTATTTTCACTGCAAGCTATAGCTTAGTACCTTACTAATTACCCAGAACAGTTCTATCGATTTGAGCTTTAGAGCAAAATAATTCAATTTAACTAATTTTCAATTCTTTCAGTGACTGTTTTGTAATTATTGGCATTTCTCCTTCATTAATTTTGAAGCTGTCATACAATGATCGTCAATATATTAATTAAACATCTTTATCTAATGACGCTTTTGCTGGAATGCCCGCTAGTCAATTTGTAGTTCTATTATTAATGATGGTTTGCCTGAAATCCATTTAAGTATAAACAATCGAGACATCAGACCTACCCGTTTTGTGCATTAACAACGAGTTTGTTAAATGCATCACTGATGAACGATAAGAGGGAGATAATTTACATTAAATATCAGCCACCGAAATGCGATCCATCATGTTAAGTCAACATCGCGTCCATTTTCTGAAAATGTTTATGTTTAAAAGGTTTTAAATGTTTACCTTTAAATCCTGCTATGGCCTCTGATAAATGTAACTGTCAAACAATTATTTTTAGAGATGATTCGTTTACTTTACGTGTCCGACATAAATTTCTTTACGTTCCCGTCGAGTAAGGATTTCTTATAAGTGGATATGATCTGGATATTAGTACTAAGAGTAGTAAAAACTATTTGTTCAAAGTTGGACTTCGACGCGGGCAGTAGTTGAATTCATATCTATACTTTTACAATCTTCAATATCGTGAATAGGCAAGTTGGTTAACTCTACCCTTTATCAACCGTAAAGTGTTCAATCTTTTCTTTCATCTAAGTTCTCAATTTTCATCCGACAGCTTCATGAGAAATTTGTATATATCAACATGTTTTGAGAAAACTTTGGAGTAATTTTCCTCTTTTTAAGATCTATCAATTTTGGTTAATTTGAAGCCCATAAACTTCTTGGGGATGTTCGTTTTTAATGTTCAAACACAAAACAAGTCAACAGTACCTTCTCATCACGGCCTAATAATTGTAACTTGTTTAATGCTAGAATCCTCTATTTCAGTCACTTTCCGTTACAATGCCTTTTTCAAGTAAGCTAAATCTATTGTTTGTTCAATTTACTTACCGATCTGGGATTAAGAAATACAACTTACTTTAAGAGTGTTAAATAATCTGAACTGACATGATCGTGCAAAGAACCTTATCGTCTAATAAGAAGATTTAGAATTATAATTTCTGTTTTGTTGCAGGTATGTTGAGAATGAAACTGGTCCTTAATAGAATTACTCATTTAGGTAAGTTGTTGCCAATACAGTATTAATTTTATCATAAAGCCAAGTATTTATTATCATGGAAGATCCAGAAATAAATAATTTTGCTCGTCATTATTAATTGACTCGGTGGTGGCTTTCTATGTTTTAATTACATTTTCAATCTAGATGCATGGAAAGCAATTCGAAATGCGTGGCCCCTTTCACTTGATTAATAGCGGATGTCTGCTCCCATCCCCCCTGTTTTGATAACTGCGCCGCGAGCATTTAAATAAAATGACATTCATGCGGTTAACTTCGGGCCACTCTCGAGCCACGAGGGAGTTTTTAAAAAGCTCATTTCCGTCATTTTTTACCGCCCGACGAAAGTTTTTAATTGCCACACTTCTTTCGTAATACGTTTGCACGAGCTGGCAAAAAGGCAGAGTTATGATTGCCATGGAGACGACAATGGTGGTTTTTGTCGCCACCCTTTGCAACCTGTTGCCAGTCGAATTTATCATCTTGACACCGGCACTACATCAAGGCGAAAACGCGAGCTTTTTCATTTGTGCCAGCCCGCCGGACTCCATCAGCGCAGCTATTAAAAGTCTCTTCTCTTGAAATGGACTGTAGTTTTTTGCCCCGAGACCACTGAATAATGTTGTTTAATGCTGTCTTTTCCATTCAAGAATATGCGGACTGTATTTCTGTTTATTGTGTTGGTCACAAAATGATGCTTAGTGATTTAACAACATTTAACCTATTAAGTAGGTGGCTGCAATTGTCTGTTAAAAATTCATTACTGTTTTAGATAAGTTCATTTTTTAATTGTCCTTATTGTCTATTAGGACAACAGTTTATGAACGGAACTGTTACAATCCCAACTTTAAGTGCTGAAATGGCACTGGTAACTGAAAAATTGCTAGCCTTTCCTAAAAATGAAGATTCATGGAGATGTTAAATAGAAACAGTTTGCTTTAATTCATATAAACGCACTTTCTTTAATTTTACACTTTTGTCAAATTTCATTTAAACGGGAATGGGAACATCAAATAATTATTGTTTCGTTCCATGCTTCTCAATGTCGACCTTCTTATTTTTT